>OX465039.1:6310724-6448926 GCA_949841015.1 Aplysina aerophoba
GGACGGCTGTGGTAGCCAGGCTCAGGGGTAGACTGCTCAGATCGCTCAGCAGGTGAGTACTCCCTCCTCCTCTTCCTCTTTCGCTTCTCCCGCCTCCTTTTCCTCTCCTTCTCTTTCCTCCTTGATGACAGCTTCTCCTTGTCCTTCCGGTGATGGCTGCTGCGTCCCTTACGTCTGCTCATTCTCACTGGACTCAGAGATCGGCTGCTGTCTGTCTCTGACGAACTGCTAGTGCTGTAGTCAGAAGAAGTGGAGTAGGAGCTGGAGCGAGAGTTGGAGTACGTCGATGATCGGGAGCGTCGACGAGGGCTCCTGCTGCGGGAGGCACTCCTGGAGTAGGAGGAATGCGATCGTGATCGTTTGTAGAAACGTGCATCACCACGACGGGAGGTCCTGTCCTCGGGTGTGTGCTCAGGAGTGCGAGAGGGAGCCTTTGCTTTCTGCAGTTGTTTGGTCTGATTGGCACTGCAGAATGGACAAACGTGCCGCGACTAAGTACATGTGTGGAAGAGCACTTCCACCATGTACTGTATATGCATTAGTGCAAGCATGCAGCACACTCTAAAGCCTGCAGTTTCCCTGCAGTACCTACAGACATTGGAGTGACTCAAACTGAAAGAAACACCGGAGTGCTTCCATGGATGCCATCATAACGCCTGCGTGCACAGACTACTTGGGGAAGCCACCTTGGGAATAAGGGCCTTAAAGTTTTGTCACAGATAATGACGTGGGTGTACGTATGTTGTGTAGCAGACCACAGATATACCATTGTTTGAGATGACGTAGTTCCCAAAAGGCTATATAACACACCGGCAAATGTACATACAAAGGTAGATATGTGCGAGGAATAACGGAACAAGTCCTAGCGGTGCTATGACCTCCCATCTTTGGTGTGCCTGTCCCTCCCATACCCACCTAAATATGGAAATGGGGCTTGGAGTGGGCATGGCCTGCATCTGGTACAGGCTGTGGTGAGAGGCTTGAGCAAACCCAGCTGGTGTCTGCGAGGATTGGATGAATCCTGACGGTGTCTGCGAGGCTTGTGCAAACCCGGCTGGTGTCTGCGAGGCTTGAACAAACCCAGCTGGTGTCTGCGAGGCTTGTGCAAACCCAGCTGGTGTCTGTGAGGCTTGAGCGAAACCGGACAGTGTCTGCGAGGCTTGAGCGAAACCTGATGGTGTCTGTGAGGGTTGAGCGAACCCAGCTTGTGTTTGTGGAGACTGGCCAAAGCTAGCAGGTGTTACAGTAGCACTGGGCAACTTGCCTGAATGGGGGGGGGGGGGGGCAGTGGGTATGGAGGAAAGGAGGGAGGACGGGAGTCGTTAGTACAACCACAAGGTAGGGCAACACAAACAAATGTGCAAATCATACACCACCACCCACTGTGGTGAGTGCTGGCACATGCCCCGCCAATTGCAGTAACAGCAGCACACGCCCCGCCCACTGTACTGCGTGCCAGCAATGCCCCGCCCACTGTACTGCGTGCCAGCAATGCCCCGCCCACCGTACTGCGTGCCAGCAATGCTCCGCCCACTGTACTGCGTGCCAGCAATGCCCCGCCCACCGTACTGCGTGCCAGCAATGCTCCGCCCACTGTACTGCGTGCCAGCAATACCCCGCCCACTGTACTGCATGCCGGCAATGCCCCGCCCACTGTACTGCGTGCCAGCAATGCCCCGCCCACTGTACTGCATGCCAGCAATGCCCCGCCCACTGTACTGCGTGCCAGCAATGCCCCGCCCACTGTACTGCGTGCCAGCAATGCTCCGCCCACTGTACTGCATGCCATCAATGCCCCGCCCACTGTGCTGCATGCCAGCAATGCCCCGCCCACTGTACTGTGTGCCAGCAATGCTCCGCCCACTGTACTGCGTGCCAGCAATGCCCCGCCCACTGTACTACATGCCGGCAATGCCCCGCCCACTGTGCTGAGGGCCTGCACCCCACCCCGCCCACTATGTCAAGCTTACCCAACACTGAGTACGGCATTGCACTCATTCCTTGAGGAACAGAGCCCTGCTTGGGAGGGGGAGGACCAGGAGGGGGAGGAGGCGGGGGGAGTTGGGCGGGGTTTATGCCTGCTCTGGGGGGCATCGCCATTGACGGCATGCCAGTCATGTGCATATTGCCTTGGAGGTTGAGTGAAGTGGTAAGGCGGGGCGCTGTCACAGGCATGCCCGGTAGGAGAGGGTTTACAGTGACCGTCTGGGGCAGGAGAGAGGGGGGAATGGAGGGAGGGAAGAGGGAAGACGGGAAAAGGTGGGGGAAAGAGGGAGGGACACACACATGCACCTTCGTATGCACGCATGTGTAAAGTATGTACACACTTAGTGTCATTGAGTACTAACAGACACTTACTGGCAATTGGTGTGCTAGAGACACCGACTGCGTTGATGGCATTGCAGGGACATGACCATGCTGCTTCTGCAGCAAAGGGAGAAGGGAAGAGAAGAGAGGTTAAATGGAAGAGGACGGTAGAGGGAAGGGGTCAGGTGAGACTAGAGAAGAAGAAGGAAGATGTAGGGGCTGGGGGCTGGACAGGGTGGGTGTGGGATGTGACCTACAGTCAACAAACCCACATCGTTGCCACGAGAAGGCGTCTCATATGTCTATAGATAGCCACCGTGACCTCCCAAGGAACATAAATTAACCGATCACTCAACTACAGCCCATGCCAACAAATGTAGGCCGAGAGAAGTTAGGCAGCCGCTGGTGAGGAACAAGAGAAGGATCATAAAGTGCATCACAGCAGAGCAATGAACAGTTTAAGCACAGCGACAACAGAACTTCAAACCACTGTGTGAGCGAGAAAAGAAGTGATGTTCTTGTCAACGAGTTCACTGTCTCGAGCAAAAACACAAGAAAACATGAACATTCCTCAGTACAAAGAAAATAGGTACAATTCAAGTAAATACCAGAACAAACACACAAAGGGGTAATGTGACTGACTGTACATATAAGTGGATGCTGACAGACAAACATGCACAGAACAAAACTATGAACAATGTCACTCTGGCACACAATGGCAAACACATGAGCAACAAGAACGGAGGACAGCATTCACATACACAAATACGTACGTACACATGTAAATACATACATACACAAGATCAAGTATGAGAGCAACAGCAGTAGTCACGTGCATGTGCACAGTTCTCTCTGTTGTCCTGACGTAGCACAGGGCATTGTTAGGCACATAATTGTGGTCTGTGCCTTGTATGGCTCCCACAAATGAGACACGTGCCAACCAGCAAATGGAGGCAATTTCTGTGTGGGACTGCGATGCCCACTGCTCCTGTCTCATCTTCTTTCCTTGTCTCACGTGACAAGGAAGCTGTCCATCGTATCAATCCCCAGCACACAATTTGGTGATCCTGATAGAAGCAAAGCAGACCGTCTCCCACAGTCGGTCCTCATTCCAGCAAAGTGCCAGTGGTCATACACAGTGACGTGTAGTCCAGTGGCAGCAATGGCCGTCTTTCTCTCTTGATCTTTTCCTTGGTCCCAACGCACATTTGTACTGGTCATTCGACCGACACCAGCACAACATTTGCGGCATCCCACGCTGCTCACAACCCACCCTACTGATGGCTACTCCATCACTGCACGTCTTGTGAGGGCCTAGGGTGACTGGATTGACGGTACCCAAGCTGTCAGCAGTGGGATTGTGAAAGTGGACTCAGGCGCGCATAACGTTTGAGAGAGATAACAGAACGCTTGATGTTCGGGCCAGGCACGGACGCGCCCAAACTACAAGAGTTTGGGCCGGTGATATTTGAGATGAGTGCTCTGGTGAGACGTGACTGGTTGATCCGCGAGAAGGCCCACGGAGTGTGTCGTGATGGTGGAGTGGGTAGGACTCACCCCGCGACATCCGACACTCATCAGGTCACTCAGGCCAACTTACACTGCGTAGTGTCTGGAGCGCGATTTGCCGGAGGTGTTGGAGCCGGTCTTCGTCCATCGCTCTGCGAACTCTTCGCTTGTTCCCTGTCGGACAGCAACCTACGAACAACTTCTGCCCTTCTCGTGACCCACTTGACGAGTCGGTCTATTCTTGTGACTCAGAGTTGGGGGTCAGTGGATTATTGCAGGAATCTCCCCGAGCCACAAACTTCTGCGGGAAAATGGCTGCCGCCCACGCCTACGCATGACGTAAGGGACTTGGGGGGTGGGGTTCGCAGGTGGCTTCCAGAATAACCCGGAAAAGGGACTCGTTTAGGGACTGTTTCAGGGTAATTCCCTAGTTGCGGCCTGTGGCATCCTCTTGTTCTAGTTTAAAACCAAACGTTTTTCTCACCCCAGCATCAAGTCAAAAACTAAAACTGAGAAGACTTCCAACATGGACTCAATCGATGGAGCACGTTCGAGGCAAATTGTTGGAGCAGAATTTACGGAAGAAGTTCCATCATTCAGAGATGGACCAAACGTGGCTGTGCCCCCCAAGACAAGGGAAACTGGCAAGATGGTCCCGCCCCCTCCATGCCCAGAACCAGAAGCTCCATCTATTCCTAAGCAGCTCTTATCAGAAAGACGAATCCCTGCCTTTGCCACTCGCAAGCAAGACGATGGTGCATCGCCCGCTGCTGTTCCTCCTCCATCGCAAGACCCACCACTGCCTTGTGGAGGGTACGAGGTGGAGACTAAAGGATGCAAGCCGCGGGAAGGACTTACTTGTGTCCACTGCGGGTTCATTTTGCGAGACGCAATGCAAACAGAGGATGGCCACAGAGTGTGCCTGTCCTGTGTTAAGGAAGTCAAGTATGTGTTTGCACATCTAGCAAACTATTCATATGCTACTTCATTAGTGATTGTTTCTGTCTTTCAAAGGTCCAAGGGCGGCTCCTGTGATGACTGCGCTCTCGTAATAAAGGTATGTCGCTCTACAGTCTCATCTACTCTGCTTTCTAGCTGTATATGTGCTTTACTGGACCCAGTCTTTTCCACAGGATGAAGCATCCGTGACCCCCGATTTTGCAGCTCGAAGGGAAATCAAAAAGCTACAAGTTCTGTGCAGGAACAATGGCTGCAAGTGGAGTGGCAGCCTCGAGGACCTCGAGGTGTGTACCTACGTACATGGGTGGTCCACATCCCACTCTAGGGGTGTGTCTTTATCCCTAATTAGCACACATGCTATGCATTATAATCAAATACAGTGTAAGGCATGCCCAGGCCTGCAAGCCCTGTGGGTTCGAGGCCCTGCTAATTGCACTTGGAATTTTGTGTCTCTTCATCTGTTGTTTGCTATGAGTTACTGAGAGCTTTCTCTTTACTCCGCTGACACAGGAACATGAGGCACGCGAGTGTGACTTCCGCAAGATTGCTTGTCATCTGTGTGCAAAGCCCGTTCCTTGCAACGCAATGAAGGACCATGTTGTCAATACTTGTGATCACAGGAACGTCGATTGTGACTTCTGCCTTTTGGGTGTCAAACAGTTTCAACTGAAGGTTAGCAACAGCTTGCTATCAGTTACTCTAGACACCTTACAACAACCACTATAGTGTTAGGGATATCACTGTACTAAGCATGAATGCAAGTTGAACCTGGTGACACCACCAAGTGCGGTATTTGCACCAGTGGTGCATCCAATGCCAAGGCCCTTTCTGCACGGTCGGGGATACACTGGTTCAGGGTTCAGGGTATCCATCTCAAGTTGCTTGCTACCAATCATGTGATCACCGTAATGGAAGGGCTGATTCCCATGAGTTGTGTGCTCTTAGAATTCAATGAAACCATACCCTTCCAGCAGTGCTGTCACATGGGTGATTGAAGTGTGCAGTGTGATGTCCAAACAGGATTAGGAACCCCCCCCCCCTCTCCCCCCAACAACACTGAGGGTGTTCTGTATGTCTTTACAAGGTTGTGGTATGCAGTGTTTACATTGGAACCTCCCCTGTACAGGAGCACCATCAGACCTGTAACAAGTTCAAGGTCGAATGTGTGGACTGCCATGAGCTTGTCCCAAGAGACGAGGTGGGCATCCCCTTAATTCCCCTATAACATCCCAAAAGCTGATTGCTAATGTTTTAGTGTGTCATTCTCAATAGATGTGCTGACTTAGCGATGCCTCTCTGTATTTGCAGCTGGAGAATCATCGGGACAATGAGTGTGACTTTGTTCAATGCCCCGTCTGTGAAGAAAAGGTACAGCAATGGGTTCGCAGAAAGAAGTTGAAATGATTAACACAGTGAAAGGGGAAAGGAGGGGGGAAGGGGAGGGGAGGGAAGAAGTGTATGCATTATGTATACAACCAACAATTTTAATGCTCTTCTTTCAATGTGTATTCTTTGCCCATCTCCTTCCACACAGATGCCTCGTGATGCCGTTGGTAAGCATCTAAAGAATAGTGTTGACCACTTCGAGCATCTTCAACTTTTAACCAAACAGGTCAAGCACCTCAGGGTTGAGGTGCAGACTCTGCACCAGTGGCTTGCCCAGGCTGAAGCTGCTATGCAGGCAAAGTCTGCTTCTCCAGCCAGCTCTGAGACTTCGCCAGATGCACTTCAGGTTAGTTGTCACACCACACACACACACACAGACACACACACACACACACACACACACACACACACACACACACACACACACACACACACACACACACACACACACACACACACACACACACACACACACACACACACACACACACACACACACACACACACCTGTACCCCCACCTGCGCATGCACATGGTGAAAGTAGTGATGGCATTATTTGTTGTCCCTGTTTTCATTGATGTCTGACTGACTGTTGCATGTGTGTCTCTGTTGTCTGAAGCTGATTGACAAGCTGACCAAACGCTTGGACAGTATGGATGAGGAGAAGAAATCTCAAACAAAGGATATGGCCGCCTTAAAGGACACAGTCAATAAGCAAGCGAATGAAATCAGAGACTTGAGGGAAGAAGTGAGGAGAACAAACCGCCACCATGACAACAGACAGCCTGTGCTGCAATGCAACAGTGGAAGATCATTTTCAGCGGTCAACCAGACCGGTGAGGGGGCGAGCAATTATACCTTTTTTGGCGGTGAGGTAGTCACCCCACTGCCGAATCAGGTTGATCTCATGCCATCAGTTGTACGTATGCAAGATCAGATACGAAGTGTGGAGCAGCAAGCTGCTTGTGCAAAAAGTGCACAGGAGAAGCAGTCGACACAGCTGGAGGAGCTTCAGCGTAAAGTGGAGGATCTTTTCGAGCATAGTTCGCGGAGCAGTGCAAGTGGCAAGTCATCAAAGCTTTTCGATGGTGTAGTTGACCTCCCTGAAGCAACTACAGGGGAACTATTTCCATCAGAGTGGAAGAAGAAATCTGTTCTGGAACACAGAGTGGAGGAGCTGGAACAGAACGTAGCTGCAATGAGTGTCCAAATTTCCGACGTTGATCTACAGTTCCAAGCATCCCTTGTCACCTCCTACAATGGCCAATTTCTGTGGCGCATACCAGACCTCTCACGACGCATTCGTGACGCAAAGCAGGGCAAGGTGACGTCCATCTATTCACCGCCATTTTATACTTCAAAGTCAGGCTACAAAATGTGCATTCGCACTTATTTGAATGGCGATGGGATGGGAGAGAAGACCCATGTGTCAGTCTTCTTTGTGATAATGAAGGGGGAGTATGATGCACTGCTCCCGTGGCCGTTCCAGTCACGCGTAAGCCTACAGCTGCTCAACCAGGAGAATGGGCAACACATCACAGAGACCTTTCGCCCGAACCCATCAAGCAAGAGCTTCCAGCGTCCCACCAGCGAGATGAATGTGGCATCTGGGTGCCCTCGCTTTGCAGCTCTGGCAACACTGAGCAACCCAGCATATGTGAAGAATGATGTTCTCTTCATCAAGTGTACGGTGGACACCTCTGGTCTGGTCCATCCTTGAACATAACCACTGGAATTGTTATGCTGGTGTGATTAGCTAGTGGAACAAAATTATGTGTTTTATAATGACTCAATATCCTGCATCTGTCTACATAGACACATTCTAACCATTACAATGCAAGTTCACAGCACTACTTGCTGAAGTGAATGTGCGATGCATGTTATTTGTAATTGTTCTTGTACTTTACTTTAACTCTTAGCTATAGTTGCAGTTATGGTTTAAAGTCAATGTGATCAATTGCTGTGGGTGACTTCAGCCTGCTTTTACATATGCTCAGGCATGAGTGGACTCCCGCTTGGAGTTCTGAAGAAATGGGAATAGGGATGCTGACTGAAGATGGCGGAAGGAGAGGAGTCCCCGCAGTTGGGAAGTGGCGGTAGCGCGGTAAGCGTGAGTGGAGTGGACCTCGCGATGGGGGACAGTGGGACAGTTTCTGAAGGCTCCTCCCTTCCCAGCGGTACGGAGACGCAACAGCTTTTTCATCAGTTTATGGTGAGACTGAGTGAGTAGCAGAGTCCACAATCTGAGCGGGTGAAGAACGGTTGGAAGTGAAGTGACAGTGACATAGATCCTGAGTGAGCTTATCTTCCCTTTAGGAACGGAAACAAACCAGTCTGCAGGAAGCGCTCTCCTTCCTCCTTTCTCGTCGCTTTATTGTGGACATCGTGTACACTGAGATAAGCAGCCAACTCCACGGAGAGAAGGCAAGGCTTGCTGCATGTTGCTTTGAGCCACGACAACTCTAAGTCTCTTAGCAGTGTTACTGTGTTAGAAGAGCGACCTGCATTCACCCAAGTTTAAGCTTGTTGATGTTGCCTGGGTGTTGCTGTGCAGTGATGGAAGGCCGTCTGAAGTGAACATCACACATTGTTAGTCGACTCCTAAGGAGCAATGAGGTCTTGAGTGACTCCATATACTTATACACTGAACAACTTGAGTTGTAGGATTCATTCTAGCCTCCTTGCAGATGGTTAGGGTACCTCCTTTGGCTGGCTGCCTTTGTGCAAGTGGAGTAGAATTCTTTATAGTTACCATGCAGTATGTGTGAAGCTCCACCAACTGACTATTCCCCTGGCCCCTCCCCCTCTGTCTTACTCAGCCGGACCCTACAGTGTTCCAGTGGATCTATGAGTGTGTGACGTCGGAGGATGAAGGACTACGAAAGTATGCCCTCCAGTTTGTTCCCGACCTGGTCATGGTCTACTTGTTGGCCGTCACGGACAACATCGCACAGGTCTGTCTGCACTGACATGCATCACATGCCTTTTTCAAAAACTGAAAATGGAATTGTTTGTGACAGACATCCAGAGTCATTAGCTAGCAATGTAGAGGCCAATCCATACTATACGTAACTTCCCTATGTGTTTTGTTTCACATGCAAATCACAAAATTGGCCAGCTCAGCAATGACAATGACTGAACAGTTTCAAATTAGGCTTAGGGATTGGATGTTATATACTCCTGGGATAGTCTATTTGACCCGATGTCTTTGTAGATTGACCTTAATTAAGTTGGTGGTTTCCAGATCATGCATTACAATTGATTTGTCATTGTGTACTGAGGCACGGAGTAGAGGAGGGAGGATGTCCCCTCTCCCAAAGAAGGCATGAGGGTGGTGTGCTGAGGAGGTGTCTGCTTGGTGCTGTGATGTGATCCTGCTGGCTGCTGCTGTTCTGTAGGTGGCTGCTCTGGCAGAGATTGCACTCAGAGGTGTCTCAGAACTGGTGTGTGTGTGTGTGTGTGTGTGTGTGTGTGTGTGTGTGTGTGTGTGTGTGTGTGTGTGTGTGTGTGCGTGTGTGTGCGGTGTGTATGTACCATTCTCCCCTCCCCTCCCAACTGTTCCCCTCCCACCTTCACTCCCTATGTCAGAACAAGCAGGTGCAGCAGAGAGTAGAGTGCCCTTCCCTAGCAAAGCCCTCCGTGTACCACGAGGTGTGTCCCCACCACACCCACAATGCCCTACCTCAGTAGACATCCCCTCATTATTGCCACTGTAAGGTCATCTCTCTCTGCATCCAGCCCCGTGTTGCCCTGCCGACGATGCAGCCACTCACTGAGTCAGCTCTGATGAGGCATGACCTCAACGAGAAGCAGCCGCCGCCTCCTGACTTCAGAGGACAGACCATCGTTGCCTCCAACAGGTAAGGGGCGGGGTCGTGGGTGAGGTGGTGGGTTGGGTGGTGGGTGGGGTGGTGGGCAGGGCTGTGAGCGGGCGGTCAGTTGGCTTTGAACTGTGAAGCAGGTATCATTGCTAACGTTCCATACCATAACAACCACTTGCAGCCACTTCTGGTCACTTTTGTGCTTCACTGCATGTGTTAGTTCAAGTCTTACCCTACGTACATACGTATTGCTCCACTTTATCATACGGAGGTGGGCAGTCAACACCTGGTTGTGTACGTGGTGTGTTTAACGCTGCCATGCACAGGCTGTCCTTCCTCGCGAGTGTGATCACCCTGTGTGCGCGGTACATGCTGGACCTGCCAGACAAGGCACGACAAGACTACTGCCATTTGTGCACCAGGTACTCATACAGCAGACAGTCTCTCTCTCTCTCAGTGTGTGTGCACTTGTATTCTCTCAGTACATGTGCTGTGTGTTCTGTCACCACTACGTACCAACATACCCACAGCTCCTCCCCACACATGTTGTCATAAACCCCCTCCAGGCCCACAAACACTGCACGCATTTCCTATACCTCTATCAACCACTTCTCCGCCAGCGGCCTCATTCCACACAGACATGCACTCCTCATGCCTTCTACCTCTGCCGAGCAATACCTGCTATTCCATTTCTTGGACCCCTGTCACCCTTCAGTACATTTGCATACTCAACAGAGACAATGGAAATTTTAGGGAGCAACACCTAGTCAGCAGGAAGGGTTACAAAGTGTGGTCAACAGGGTGACCTGAATATAGACTCTAGCCCTACCCTTAGGCGTAACCCTAATGTGACCCTAATGTGACCCTGCGACCGCAAGGTGTGAACATAAATGTCGTCCTAAAGCGTTGCAGCATATGACACAACAACCATGGTCGTGTTCTCTTCCAACTGCTTGTACCAGTTTCTCCACGTTGGTGGTGCGTGCTGGACTGTGTGGTAGTGGCGTCCACTCACTCTCTTGTGTAGGGTCTGTGTTCGAGGCATCCACTCCATTGAACACATGGAAGGCTCGTACGAAGGGGATTGTGTCTCAAAGGAGGAACTGGTGTCTCTTCAACAGCAGCGGAGGGTCAGGTTGGACTGTGAGCTGCTCAGCTCGCTACTGCAGGGCATCAAGAAATGCATGTAAGTCTCAACGCACCTCAACGATACCACAGTCCACACTGACGTGTTTGGGCAGGAAGGGAAGCAAGTAGTCTGTAAGGACCTCAATGGTGGAGGGTGTGCCGGGTCAACATGATGTCCACTCTTATGGGTGTGTGGTCTATGTTGCTCCAGGCAGTATCAGACTGGTGTGTGTGTGTGTGTGTGTGTGTGTGTGTGTGTGTGTGTGTGTGTGTGTGTGTGTGTGTGTGTGTGTGTGTGTGTGTGTGTGTGTGTGTGTGTGTGTGTGTGTGTGTGTGTGTGTGTGTGTGTGTGTGTGTGTGTGTGTGTGTGTGTGTGCGCACTGTGGGGTGTGCTCCCGCCACCCCCCACCCCCAGTTTCCGTTCAAGTCACTGTCCCGCGAAGCAAGCACTTCTTGCAGCCAAGTTCAGGGCTGAATATGAGCAGCTACCCCAAGCAACACTGGTGAGCAGTGTGCACCTCTCTCACACTTATGAGGGGTCGGATGAGATATGATGTGGACAGTGAGCACAACCCACAGTGCATCCAGTGGATGTATGCACCGCCCAACCTCCCACCTTGCCACTGTGTGTATCTCTACAGATCAGCCGAGCCTTGGTTCGTGTCTCAGAGGGAGTTCACCCACAAAGCACTGTCCCAGATCCAAGCATCCTTAGTGAGCCAAGCACACAAGCCCCCCCCCCCCATGAACCACACAGCTTGCACGTTGCTCTGACACATATTGACGCAGTAGAGGAATTGTTCAATGGGGCAAATTGATCTTGAGATCTCAAAGCTCAACACAACCTCTGCTGGCTGTGGCCTGTGGTCTCCTTTAGTAAACTGGGACCTCCAACCAGAGACTCCTGCCTCCTACCTTGAATGGCCCAGTGTGTATGTGTATAGGACTGTGAAGGTGTGCTAAGGAAGCCTCCCTACCGCTCAAGACCAAAGGGTGGGCATGCTATCTGCTACACATATCCCAAGCTTGTTGTATATAAGTGATCTCACAGTGTGTGTGTGTGTGTGTGTGTGTGTGTGTGTGTGTGTGTGTGTGTGTGTGTGTGTGTGTGTGTGTGTGTGTGTGTGTGTGTGTGTGTGTGTGTGCACGCGCATGCATGTGTGCATGTGTGCATACCATTAAGACGCACTAGTTGCTTCCCAATCCCTCGATAGCACAGTAGGCCATCAAAATGTGCCGCCTGAGACTAGTCCAGCACAACCCAACCGCGGCGCAGTCCTGTGTTCAGACTTGGTACTGCGTGGCACTGCCATTCACGTCAGCTGCAGCTAGCTATGGGGCTTGTCATCACCTGAGTTCAGCTCTTCTCTCCGGTCTTCTACTTCCACATCACTCCCTTCCCCTTGCAGAGATGTTTGTGGGCAAAGACATCAATTTGACAACCATCCAAAACTACTTCAACTCAGTGGCTATTCACGGGGACAAGATGAATGTGTTTCAGCGCTCCGCCAGCACCAAACAACGCTTGCGTCTTGGAAATGAAACACAAGCAACTGAAACAGAAGTTTGAACATTTCAGCTAATTGATTTGTCCATGCATGTTATTTGAATTTACTCCAATTACTTTGAGTCAGTTGAAGATCAAAGGCATGCTTAGCTCAATTAGAAGTGACCAGAATTGTGCCTCTCCAAAGTGAATGTAGACTTGTGGACATGTAGACATAGAAAGCGTTTTGGGAGGCATTCTATAGAAGTTAAATAAGTCCTGTTCTGATCCTGTCAGCCGAATTATGTGCAATGTCAGCGGAACCCAACCCCCGGCCCCAGTTTGCTTCCATTTTGCGATGTCGATTCCCACTTATATACGAACACTGGGCGTTTACTGGGACGGTCTAGTATTAGTCTCGTCCCCAGTCCACTTCCGGCCGCCATTTTTAATGGGGCTCGAAAGGTGGTCTGGCACATTTAGTCGAAAAGCTTGGCATTCGTAAGGTACGTCAGAGACATCACGTGACTAGACGACTAGTGACGTGTCGCTACGAACCCGTACCGTCCCGTCGGCTGCCAGTACAGACTGTGAGATGCTGTTTAAGGAAGTCAAACACAGCTAGTAAGGTGGCGAAGCACAGGGATTTGCCTTCGCCTGTTGGTAAGGAAACGAAAACATCCTTGCCCTGTAGGAACTCCCTAACCGCCTTATCTTGGTCGGTCGTTGCTGCAGCGTATCCAAGAGTAAGGAAAGCATGCTTGATGGCATCGTTCACAAGCTCTACTGCCACTCCCTTAGCGTCAAGCCTCGGTAAATCCATGATTGATGCTCGTAGAACGCCGCTCGTTATTACGCGGAATGACGCGTCATTTTCTGGCAATCTGATTGGGCAGAACGATATCGTTCTGCAGTGCCAAGCTCTTCGACTAAATGTGCCAGACCACCTTTCGAGCCCCATTAAAAATGGCGGCCGGAAGTGGACTGGGGACGAGACTAGTCTAGTATAGACCGGTCTATGGTCTAGCGAGCCAGGACTACCGCTGCCACTTAACTGCATACGTATGGCAACCAGCTCTGGTGAGGTCGCATCGCTCTCGCCCGAAGAGGCAGTGCAGCTCGCCCTCGGAGGTGATGCCGACCCAGGCAGTGACATAGACCGCACCTTCAGCCAAGAGGAGGTGGAGATCGAGCTACTGCACCCGGAAGAGCTGCAGCATAGCATCCATTACAGAGTCCCTCAGAAGATCGCTAGCCTCGTCTTCCACAGAGAGACTGAGGAGGAAGATGAGGTGGCGGCCGTGATTCGTCGACGCTATCAGAAGCGGTTCAAGCAGTCCTACGACAAGGTGGATCCGTCCGAGGCCTTTAGGAGGCTCAAGCAGAGCGCGAATAACACGGTACTAAACTGGGAGTCGCAACTGGAAGAGTGTGTGGCGGGGGAGGGAGACGAGTTTTGGACTGCTGTAAGTTGACTGGCACTACAACCATGCATTATAATTGCATATATGTGAGGTTTTAGGTAAAGTGATCCCTGCTTGCATGCATGGAATAGTTTGCAAGTGGCCATGGTAAGACGGGTGGAACTTTCCTACCTTAGCAGCAGCTGTGTTGCGGTGTCTCAATGTCTCATACAAGGCACAGTCATCCAAAGTGATGATGAACATTCACCTGACACAGGCAAAAAATAATTGCAGTGGTAAGACCTTCCTTACTGCTAGCTACCCAAGCCATATAGCAATGAACCTCTCGCATGTGTGTAGCAGTCCTTTGGCTACAGAGACTTCTCCTGAATGAACCACTGGACTGCATGGCCAGTGCAGTCCAATATATACAGTGCAAGTGTCTATATAGATATGTAGCTAGGTCAACAGACAACTATAGGTCAACAGACAGGCAGACAAGATTCTTTGTTTGTGGAGCAAGTTCTTTTTGCCATGGCTATTCCTGTTTGTACATAGGTGGCCCAGAAGACACAGCAAGACAGCTTGAAGAGGACTGATGCCATCCTTGAGGTGTACACAGACCGATTTGTTGAAAATTGCCGTGGGAGTGAGGATCTAGCCCTAATTTGCATCCTTCACCAAGACTTGACAGAATTTTCTGTGAGTATCAGAATTGAAGGATACTTGTAACTGGGTGATCAATGTTGCACTTACATCCACCCTTGCCAGGAGTGCATGATGTAGGTATTCTGCAAAGTTATGAGTGTCTTCAATGCAATGACATTGACTAGTGAAGAGTGCTGTGAGGTGAGAGAAATTACTTTCTCCTCTGAACAGACGACCCTCTTTGTGAACAAGCTCCTTGAGAGAGGGGCCAGTCCCTCTTTCACTCTGTCTGACTTGAACACTGCCCTGCACTTGGCTGCAGCCAAGGGTCACACGGCTGTAGCGCACTCCCTGGTGGAGTATAATGCTATTGTCGATGCCAAGAACAAGCTGAATGAAACCCCCCTTGAGATAGCCATCAAGAACTGTAAGAATGACTTTGCAACCTTCCTGGTGAAGAGCATGAGACCTGGCAGGTACAGAAGCACTGCTAATGGATGATCTTTTGTATTCACTACCTCAATCTTGCATGTTTCCACTTGCACATGTATGTAATCCCGTGTACATGTCTAACATGTTTCCACTAAGTCTTGTACAGTCCACTATGTGTCACATACTTGCCATTTCCCCCTCCATGATGTCAGCATTCTAAACGCCTTATTTCAATTACAGGGTTCGCCAACTATTTGAGAGCTCGGCCAATGATGAGAAGTCACGCCTAAGTCTGCATGACATGCTCAGACAGAAGAGAACTGTGAAGACCATGCAGGTGGGGGCAGTATATATGTTGTGAACATTACCTTGCTCCCTGAACCACATTGAACCCTCTTTCTCCTGTCCTGCTCAGGAAACAATACTGGCTATCCTTGACTGCATGAAGGAGCGAGTGGAGGGAGAGAGGGAGGCCTATCTTATCCACTACCGGATCTTGGATAGTGACCACCATGGCAGAGCACCAACCAGCCAGGGTTTCAACAACAGTCACAAATCGTGTCTCCAGAAGATTGCTAAAAGTGGAAATAAGGTCTGTAAGCAGTATAGAGCCAGAAATGTGTCTGTGCTTTTGCATACATACGTATTACATAGTCTTACAGATTAAGAACAGTATGCATAGCAATGACAAAGGTAGCAGATCACTTTAAAGTGCCTTTCCTTGTCTTGTAGGAGATAGTGTACCATGATGTGGTCAGGTTACTGCTGCGACGAAAGTGGAAGAAGTTTGCCAGATATCATTTCATGTGAGTATCTGTGTGCAGGTACTTGTCTTGCAGTGCATCCTTTTTATTGCCAAAATGTAATGATATTTGTATGTGTGCACATACATGAACATTTAACAAGTCTGTTAATTTGGAGGTCACATAATTATATATACTGAAGTTACTCTCAGATGGCCTGTATTGCAGCCGTCTCTGGAGAATTCCAGTCTAAGTCATCGATCATCTCATTCCTCTTTAGAGCTTTTGAACTCACAATGGCATTAATGTCACTGCTACTGTGTTTACTTTTACTGAAATTTGCATGCTGCATGCGTAAATGTCTTGTCTTGTCTTGTCTTGCATGATGTACTATTTCCAGGGTTTGCATGGAACCCACTCCATTGGGTGTTGCTCCCTGTTGACCAGATCCACTGCTTTCCCTACAGACTTAGTGTAATTGCAGTGCATGCGGCCTTCTGTGGCCTCTGGTGACTACCGACAGTTTCTTGTTCTTGCTCAGGGTGCAGTGCTTGGCATTTCTAGTCTTCTACGGCATCCTCAATGTGGCACTAGTCCTCGCAGCCAACTCCCCAGACCCTCGAGTCTACAGCAGCCCTGCGGACTACGTCCGAGGGGTGTGTGAGGCCGTGGCCCTGCTTGAACACCTTGTGGTGTCTGTTGGCTGAAGTCATCCAAATGTACAAGTGAGGTGTACGTGCATCGGTCTTGCTGAGCATTGAATGCCACGGACCTAATTGTGCCAGACATGAAGTTGTTGGTGTCACATACATGACATTTTATATTACGTCATGGTTAGGCAATAAGCAATGAGGCCCCAAGACAATATCCCCTATGTAGGCTGTATGCAGTGAGAGTGAAAATGTTGTATAGATTATCTGTATATGTATATGTGTATCATACATCTGTGATGTACTGTAGTCCCACTGCATCTGCATATACCACTCTCTATGCACTGCACTCTCTCATGCCACTCAGTAGCACATTGTTACAAAAGCTCGTCTACTCTAAGCATGTGACTCACTTGCCCTTCACTTATTGTAGGCACCGCCTGGGTTACCTACAAGACCCAGTAAACTACCTGGATCTGGCCTCCATCTTTTCTCCCCTACTCGTCATTCCCTTCCGAGTGACCAACCTTGACGTGCAGTGGGTGTTTGCATCCGTGTCCTTCCTCTTTGTGGGCCTCAAGATGTTCAAATACGTCACTGCCTTCAGGTATCTGCTATGCATACCATGGACCTAGTGTGAATGCATGTGGAAGATCATACACATATGTATTCCAATGTCATTGTGTGTTGATCCGCATTAATTACGTAAATGTTGTTTATCTTTCTGTGTTGTCAGGGCAACTGGAGCATTTGTACGGATCCTATTTCGAGTTGTTTTAATTGACGTAGTCCAATTCAGCATATTGTTTGTCATCTTGTTGTATGCCTTCTCTGGAGCCCTGTACCTAGCCCTGCGTGGTGAGCGGCTCTCTCCCACTGAGCAGGCGACAGTCCAAACCGACAGCAACTCGTCTACCGTGCCCGGCACCCCCACCAGCTTGGACATCAGCCCACTGGAAACCTCGTAAGTACTCCAAGCTGCGCAGTACAGCAGCTGTAATTTGATTAGTGCTGGGCAATACTGTCTATAACATTACAGCAGTACAGCAGCTCGCTAGGGTCCCTCAGATATACTGTTATACAGATCCATCTTATAGTGCATGGATTACATGTTGCATATGTACATGTAACTGTGGTGTCTGCATGGAACAGCTTGTTGTGACATGTAAGCCTGAGTTTCAGTGAGGAAGCCTTGGTCTGAGTAGTTACTGATTCATTTTACTTTCAAATCAATCCTCCGTCCCTTGCCAACTGGTCCGACACAGGCAGCTCTACTATGTGTGGCTGTTGGGGATCCGTGTCATGATTGAGGCCGGGGACGTGCTGAGGACTGGCTATTACTACAGTGGCTTGGAAGGCACTGTAGGGTTCAAGTAAGATTAAGACTAACGTAGAATTAATACACATGTACGTATGTACTATGTCCACACAGGTAAATACATAAACACAGTAATGAAGCAGCTAGTGTTTTACTACAATTCATACCATACCCACACAGGACTATGTTACTACAATGGTGTATGGAGCAACTAGCTAGTAATACGTGAAATTGTTTCTGCTGCTGTTGCCATAAGCTCCACAGCCCCGTGCGCCACTACTCCTCCAGCAGTGCACCGCAGATGGTCTTGCCTGTCCTCTGTCTGCAGGTGGCTGGGTGTCCTGCTGTACCTCGTCTTCCTGTTCATTGTGGTCGTGATCCTGCTTAACATGCTGATTGCGGCCATGGCTGACACCTACTCCAACGTCCAGAGTGACGCACAGCGGGACCTCGCCCTGGCAAGGGCATGGATTGTGGCCAGAGTAGAACACAACAGCATGCTGCGCATTGTAAGGAATGCGCCCACCCACCTACTGTGCCTGCAACAAATGTAATGCTATAGTTTTCTCAGGCAACCACATGAGCTTCTCTGTGCTAGAGTCTATTCTTCTAGAGAAACATAGTTTTGATTATGGATTAAGAACCTCACTAGCCAAGGATGTCGAGGGACAGATGTCGATTGTCACACAATTTACCAGACGCTTCGGGATTTTCAAAAAGAAACATAGTTAGCTTGTATCTTACCGTTCTGCTAGGATTACCGGCGAAGGACTTACGTTCCAATTGACTTTGTCGAGAATCCTCAAGGTTAGTGTATATACACATGGCCTAGTGGTTGTAAACTAAAGAAGCTGTGTCAGTGGGGAATAGTGCTAGAACCCATGGACAGATCTCAATGCACTATGCGTCCATTGATATATGCAGTACATACATGTACACAATACATACAAATACATGCAAATGCCTGATGGTATAAAATATGCATGTTATTTTCTGTATGTGTGCATGTATACATAAGTACACATCATGCAAGTGCTTCCTAATTCCCTTAGCTATTACTATTATGCTTGAACACTACACTTTCCCAGTTGGCTTAGTTAGTTATTGTTACTAAGGATATCTCTAGCAATGGCGAATAGTGCTTGAGCCCATTGACAGAGCTCAATGCACCATGCGTCCATTGACAGCAGTACAGCAGTGCATGCTTGTTCGTTCCTCTCTTTAATGCACTATGCGTCCATTGACGCAATACAGCAGTGCATGCTTGTTCGTTCCTCTCTTTAATGTACTATGCGTCCATTGACGCAATACAGCAGTGCATGCTTGTTCGTTCCTCTCTTTAATGCACCATGTGTCCATTGACGCAGTACAGCAGTGCATGCTTGTTCGTTCCTCTCTTTAAGGCACTATGTGTCCATTGACAGCAGTACAGCAGTGCATGCTTGTTCATTCCTCTCTTTAATGCACTATGTGTCCATTGACAGCAGTACAGCAGTGCATGCTTGTTCGTTCCTCTCTTTAATGCACTATGTGTCCATTGACGCATTACAGCAGTGCATGCTTGTTCGTTCCTCTCTTTAAAAGAACTCCTGGAGAAGTGGGAATTGCCACCAATCAACGAAGTGACCAGAAAGTTGGAAAGAGTCAACAGAGCTATGAAGAAGCAGGCAGATGAGCTAGAGAAGTCCAAGTGAGCCCATGGTACTCCCCGACTGTGTCATACCTGGTTAAAGGCAGTTAGTCCTGGGGGGACAATCTGCTGAAGAGTAACTGAGATGTGATTGTGTGTGATGCACACTTTTTACCATCTGTCTCCTCCTGTTTGCAGACATGACATCATGGAAGCCATTAATCAACAGCAGAAAGTTCTCCTCACTCTTGAGAAGAGTGTTCGGGAGCTCAAAGATGGCCTGCAGCACAGCATACACACTGACAGGGGAATCAGCAAAAGGGGGGGCAGGAGAATTTCAGCCCCCCCAACTGATTAGCGTTCAGCTGTTTTAGTGTTTCATGCGTTGAACTCATTTTGCGAGTATACACATGTACACTGCTGTGGCTGTAGAGTCACATGTAGGCAGTGTGTGTTCATATTTTGCTGTCAGTAAGGAGACAGTGTTGTGAGCCATAATTTATGTGCTTTAGTAGTGTGCTATGTATGACACTGTATGTACATATATTATGTGCTACACTGGGCTTACAAGCAATGAAAAGGCTGGATCTACGGGTTGAAGTACAAGACAGCTTCATTTAATCTTGCATGCCCCCCCCCCACACACATTACACACACACATACAACACCATCACACACATTCGTATGCACTGGCCAACAAAGAATGGCACTTAATATCATTACATTATTTTATTTTGTCTCCTGTTTGCCATTGCAACAGCATTGTCATCAAACCTACCATTGTTGCTGCCACTCATCGAGACAGTGGCATGAGGACTGCCAAGGCAGGAGAAGCCACAGCATGCCCTAAAAATTGTGCAATTAAAAGGACGACTGTAACACAATCTGCATCACCCTGTAGGTATATTCACTCAGCCTGACGCCAGGGAAAGTGTCCTCATGCACCACTCTGACTGTCTGTCATAACAGGCCACTTTTACGTTCCGGGTGCTTGTATATCTATCTCCAGCTAACGTTGAATGTGATCCAGCAAGCCAGTTTATGTGTGCAGACCAGGCTAAGTGTGTTGATATTCACTTCTGCTGTGAAGCCAACCATTTTCCAGACTGTGCAGAGGGCTCAGAGGAGAAAAACATCAACATTATAGGTAAGACTGCAAGTGCTGTGGTGTGTGGGAGCTGGCATTGTTGAGTGCTTGAAGCAGTGGAGGTGTAAGGTGGGAGGGGTGGAGGTGTGTGGGAGGGGTGGAGGTGTATGGTGGGAGGAGTGGAGGTGTGTGGAGGGAGTTGTGGTGGAGTGAGGTGGGAGGGGTGGAGGGGTGTGGTGGGAGGGGTGGAGGTGCATGGTGGGAGGGGTGGAGGTGTGTGATGGGAGGGGTGGAGGTGTGTGGTGGGAGGGGTGGTGGAGTGTGGTGGGAGAGGTGGTGGAATGTGGTGGGAGGGGTAAGGTGTGTGGTGAGAGGGGTGGAGGTGAGTGTGGGAGGGGCAGAGGTGTGTGGAAAAAGTGTGGTGAGAGGGATGGAGAAGTGTGGTGGGAGGGGTGGAGGTGTGTGGGAGGGGGAGAGGACTGTGGTGGGAGGGGTAAGGTGTGTGGTGGGAGGGATGAAGGTGTGTGGTAGGAGGGGTGGAGGTGAGTGTGGGAGGGGTGGAGGGGTGTGGGAGGGGTGGAGGGGTGTGGGTGGAGAGGGGTGGATGTGGGTGGTGGGAGGGTGAGGTGTGGTTGGGTTGGGGCAGATGAGCAGGGCAGGGCAGTCCAGATAGTTAGACCATCTTATAGTACTAGTGAGCAGGACGGGGCAGCCTAGATAGATAGATAGACCTTCTCCATTGGCGAGCAGGGCAGGGCAGCCTAAATAGGTAGACCCTCTGCAGACAGGCAGTCTAGCAAGCTAGTCTCTATCAATAATAGATACACCTTTTAGTCCAGCATGTTGGACACTATATCCTCGGGTAAGCACACCTGGGAGTGGTCTGTGAGGAAGACTGAGGTGCTGGCCCGTGGCTGTTTGCAGACATGCATGGCTAGGCTTGGTATGTGCCTTTCCTCAACTTCTGGATACCATGCTGCCAGATGTTTGCAGTAAACATGTGCTTGCGTGTATGGTGACAGTGTACATGTCTTGTGTCGTGTCCACTCCACAGACACCTGTTCTGGAAAGCTCTGACCAACTATAACAGTACAGGAATCTATAGCCAGAATGTTACCTCATCTAGTGGCCCCACCCGTGTGCCTGTTAGAGACCTGAGGTGGCCCAGTTTCTTTAGTGTATGATGAAGACCACGGTAATCTGTTTTGGGTGGACATGGCAGTCAGGTGAGTTGTGCAGGCTGCAGGTCCTGTGGTACTCGAGTGTGCTTGCCGGCATGGTGGTGATCTCTGACCTTTCTCCTTGTGACCTGCACAGTGTTATGTGGTACTGTGACAAGTCAAACAACTCAAGAACTTGCCAGCAATGTGACAGTTGGATACGTATATTTACACGTTTGTATAATATATCAGCAATAGTGTGCTAGTGTGCAGACCAGTACATACATATACATGCAAATGCCTGATGGTATAAAATATGCATGTTATTTTCTGAATGTGTGCATGTACATATATGTATACATATACAAGTGCATCCTACGTATGTAATACCCTAGAAGCTTATACGATAGAACAGTACAGTTTTAGGAGTATTGGATACATATATTATAACAGGCTTGAGTCACAGAAAGTGTGCTATATAGTGCGCAAACCAGTACATGACATGACGTACATGCAAATGCCTAATGGCATACATATATAAAATGTGCATGTTACTTTTCGTACGTGTGCATGCGTGTAAATACGTATACAAGTGTATCCTACAATTCCCTAAGCTCTTATTAACATTGAACACTAACTTGCCCAGCCCATGCTGCCCTGTAATATGGTGGAACATCAAGATTTTGCTTGCTTGCGTGTGCTATAGAACCACTAAAGGTCATGCATGCATGTATATTAAACTCAAAATCAAGACAATGATTACAAAAAGTAATACAGTTGGAGCAGTGCCATATGCTAGCTAAAGCTTGTGTGACCTCTGGTCAGACAAAACCAATACATGCCTCTACGTACAGGTGTGAATCAGAAAAGTGGATATATGTTCATGCATACATACAGTAGTAGTATAATATCAATCAATGTAGATAATTATACGCAACATGACTATAGGTGAGGAACATGCATGCTCCTTTAGCTTAATCCCCCATCCTGCCATAGAGCGCACAGTCATGCTCATGACTGATAGCCTCTACCTGCTTCTGTTGAAACCTCAAGTGTTCTACTTAATTGGGGTGAATATATACAGAGGCAGTCATCCAACAAATACCACCAATACGCCACACTGATGAGGCCCAATAAGGCTGAAACAGCTGTCTGTGTCTCTTCCATCTGTTTGTTGGATGGCTGGGGAGGGAGTCACTGGTTGCCACAAATAGGACTTCAGTCCCCCTGGCCAGGGATCAATCTTTATTGACCTGGCCAGGTTGGTGTAATATCCGGTGATTATTGCCACACGTCACGTACTAGCATTTATATGCAATAAATATTGCATTCTAATTCAGCCGAGGAATGATTAATAGTTAATAAAACGGTTAGCCTGCATGGATCGGTGGACACACAGTCATTTAGCTACAGACTTCCAGCTTTCATTAGGCCAGACTGTGAACGATGTGTGTGTTTTGTGGAACACGTTTAGCAGGGTATGAAGTACCTAAGGCTTCACATGTAACGTTTTTGCTATTGTGCAAAAATTAGGCTCATATGCAGTGAAAATATAGATAGATAGATAGATTGATTGATTGGTTGGTTGGTTGATTGATGGATAGATAGATAGATAGATAGATGGGTAGACAGTCAGAGGGCACAAACCCTAACTGGAACGTGCCAGCGCCCTTGTGCTACCTGCAATTGGTTGCTGCAGCCTGCTCCTACTAGTGCCCAAGATGGTCTTGACCCTCTCCATCTTGACGAATTTGTGCAAGTGCTGCATTCTGGGGGAATCACTGGCTGCTGGTGTCTACAATGGGATGTTCACCTGCAACAATTAAAGTGTATGATAGTGCGACACACAAGCTCCCCTTCCATACTAAGGAACATATCTGTGCTCTGCTGGCCACTGAAGAGCCTGTAATTGACGTGCAGCACATTGATGTTCAACAACAAGACAATAGCCATGACTGTGGGCCTTTCGCCCTAGCTTTTGCCACAGTGATGTGCACAGGAGAAGACCAAAGGCTCCTTCGCTTTGCAGGAGGTGCAATGAGAGGGCACCTCCTAGCTTGCATTGAAAGCGGTAACAAATTATGGTGTGGTGATACTATTCCCTAGTGATTATGGTATGGGGATACAATATTCCCTGAGAGTTCAGGGGGTACAGCATTCCCTAGGGGGATACACTATTCATTAGGGAATAACGTGTGGGGGATACGGTATTCACGGGAATACCGGATTCACTCTGACACCGGACACACACACCGTGCGGCGTATGCACCGAGGGTTAAAAATAATATACAAACGCGCTCGGCGACTTAGGCGTCAAGATTAGTTACGTAGCCAGCTGCCTCCTAGTCTGGCCCGCTAGACCCAACTTCCCCCCCCCCCCCCCCCCCCCTTTAGAGGAGCAATTTCCGCCGCGGCGAGAACTTGGGTCTAGTGGGCCAGACTAGCTGCCTCCTGGTAGTCTCGCGTGCCAGATCCCCCCGGCCTCCATTTTTATATCAGACCGATGACGGCATTATATAAAAATGGAGGGGAAGATCGATCTGGCCACGCGAGACTATATAGCCTCCTGGGGCAGGAGGGGCCATGACCTATATACGTCATCACGGAATGTAGACCTCTAAAAATGATGCAGTGTGCACCGCCATCATTTGCCCATGATGGCTACCAGCTCTGGCGAAGTGGCATCCTTGCCGCCCGAAGAGGCAGTGGAGCTCGCCCTCGGAGGTGATGCCGATCCAGGCAATGACGCGGGCCTCACCTTCAGCCAAGAGGAAGCGGAGATCGAGCTACTGCACCCGGAAGAGCTGCAGTATAGCATCCGCTACAGACTCCCTCAGAGGATCGCTGGGCTCGTTTTCCCAAGAGAGACGGAGGCAGAAGATGAAGTGACCGCCGTGATCCGTCGACGGTATCAGAAGCAGTATAAGCAGCCCTTCGACGAGGTGAATCCGTCCGAGGCCTTTAAGAAGCTCAAGCAGAGCGCGAATACCACGATACTAAACTGGGAGGCGCAAGTGGCAGAGTGTGTGGTGGAAGAGGGAGACGAGTTTTGGACTGCTGTAAGTTGATGGCAGTGCCATCTAGTAAGCCACTACATGCGCGTGCACAGCATATCTTTTAATTAAGTTTTATGTAAAGTGATCCCTGCTTGTATGCAAGAATAGTTTGCTATAAAGTGGCCATTGAATTATATATATATATATATATATATATATATATATATATATATATATATATATATATATAATCATATATGTCGTGCATACACATGTTTGTAGGTGACCCAGAAAACACAGCAAGGCAACTTGAAGAGGACTGATGCCATCCTTGAGGTGTTCCTGGACCGATGTGTTGAACAAAATTGCAATGGGAGTGAGGATCTAGCCCTAATTTGCTTTCTTGAACAAGACTTGACAGAGTTTTCTGTGAGTGTCAGGATCAAGAATTTACCTGTTATAGGTGTTTTATATAGCATTTACATCAAGTACATGATGTATAGGCATGGTGGCAAAATTCAGGAGTGCCTCTAATGGCCTAGTGCAGCGCCACTTAGGGATGGTGTGAAAAAACATTACTTCTTCCTCTAAACAGATGACACTCTTCGTGAGCAAGCTCCTTGAGAGAGGGGCCAGTCCCTCTTTCACTCTGTCTGACTTGAACACTGCCCTGCACTTGGCTGCAGTCAAGGGTCACACGGCTGTAGCACGCTCCCTGGTGGAGCACAATGCTATTGTTGATGCCAAGAACAAGCTGAATGAAACCGCCCTTGAGATAGCCATCGAGAACCGTAGGAATGACTTTGCAACATTCATGGTGAAGAGCATGAGACCTGGCAGGTACAGAAGCACTGCTAGTGGATGATCTTTTGTATTCACTACCTCAATCTTGCATGTTTCCACTTGCACATGTATGTAATCCAGTGTACATGTCTAACATGTTTCCATTATTAAGTCTTGTACAGTCCACTATGTGTCACATACTTGCCATTCCCCCCTCCATGATGTCAGCCCATGTAACTTTTCCAGCAGCCACACTTCTTATACTTTCTAGACTGTTTCTACTCTATCTGAACTAGTTCAAGGCCGCCATCTTGATCTCAGCACGGCGTGTACTCGTCACAAAACGTCATATTCAGCATATGTAGAGAGGTTACTGCGGCTATCTGGTACAATGTACAAGTTCTTCAGCTCACCTTTAAACTGTGGAATATGGGCAAAGGAAGTCGTCGTTCCCAGCATCACGAAATTTAGATAGACATCTCAATGACATAATAGGCATGCACTGATGTTACAATATGGTCATGACAGCGGCTCTCAGGAGGTCTGCAATTAGTAGTGTTTGTTAGATCTCGTGTGGCAAGTGGATTTAATGGATTCGGCCACAATATAGAGCGCTTATGCCAATGAAATTATATCTAAGTTTTCCATGTGTGCACTTTGTTGCAACCTTTCTACAGAGTTACAAGTGTGCAACTTGTACCAATAGCAATGGAATTTAGTTTTCTGGTTGTACCTTGTAAAGGATCATTACTACACTACTTTACACCTTCCAATTTGCTGCAAGTGAAAGGTATGAACTAATCACTATGTTCCCTAGACCATCCCTAAAACAAATGCCCCTGCACGAAAGGGGAGGGACTGTCTAGGATACATATAGCAATTAGTTCACACCTTTCTATTAAACTAATCACTATGTACGCTAGACCATCCCTCCCCATCTGGGGGGTTTAGGGACCATCTAGCCTACATAGAGATTAGTTTACACCTTTCACTTACTGCAAAGTAGAAGGTAAGAAGTAGTAGACAAACAGCTCGAGCAGATGGCCATAGCTGAAAGTACCAATGGTGGTCAGGTGCTATTGATCCCTGACTGATGGAGTGTACTAGGGTTAGGGTTAGGGCCTTTCCAAGGCATCAAGGACAACATGCATTTTTGGACAGCATATGCCTCAAATCTGCTTAATATACTATGTTTTCTCTGTACAGTGTGCTCAGTGCGCATTGCAACTGTCTGTCAAGTTCAGTGCTGCATCGACCGTGGAACGTTTCATCATTTTTGGATAATGGCATTCCTACCTCATGGCGAAATGGTCATGCAAACGCAATCCAGATCTAATCCGGATTGGCACTGTCTGTGTAAAAGGGGTTAAAGTGATGTTGCAAGTCAGAACATTGCTTTCACGAAAAATTAGAGCATATTCGGTACTCAATTCCAATCTGCAGGTGGCTGTTTTGTACTATGTGTTTATAATACATACAGTAAGTATTTTCCTGTATTACATTATGAATATGATTAATAGGTCATGCATAAAATGTGCAAAGATTAGGTGCACCTGCCACCTTAAATGACTTCTTTCAACTTCAGAGTTCGCCAACTATTTGAGAGCTCGGCCAATGATGAGGAGTCCCGCCTAAGTCTGCATGACATGCTCAGACAGAAGAGAACTGTGAAGACCATGCAGGTGGGGCAGTATATATGTTGTGAACATTACCTTGCTCCCTGAACCACATTGAACCCTCTTTGTCCTGTCCTGCTCAGGAAACAATACTGGCTATCCTTGACTGCATGAAGGAGCGAGTAGAAGGAGAGAGGGAGGCCTATCTTATCCACTACCGGATCTTGGATAGTGACCACCACGGCAGAGCACCCACCAGCAAGAGTTTCAACAACAGTCACAAATCGTGTCTCCAGAAGATTGCTAAAAGTGGAAATAAGGTCTGTAAGTACTATTGAACTATAAATAATTATATATATTTTGTATATCTGTGCTTTTGCATGCATACATACGTATGTAGCACACACATATACGCACACAAGCACATATAAGCAAGGAGTGCAAACATGCAGGTACACACTTGTGTGCACACATACCTGTGTATGTGCACATGCACAAGCACACACGCTGACAGAATTCAATTAGATGACACATTTCCATTCGGCACGCATGTGTGACATGTCCGTTCGAAGCCAGATTGTTTATTTTGCGACTGACCTCTGTGGTTTGTCACATTCTTTCGCGTTTCCGTGGAAACGCACATGACTGCGTGTGATGTACGCGTGACTAGACAACCAAATGGTGTCATAATGAAGCACTCGACGCAAAAATCCACACTATTCGCGCCGATAATCAATCCCAGACAAAGCGAAACATCATTGCACAGCATACAGGAGGGTGGCGCTGACGTTTCCCGGCGCATGGCGGCCATTTTGTTCGAAACATATGGCCATGTCACGAGAACATCATGTGATGTGCCTCTGTGCAGTGGCTAAGCGGTAGTGCATTTACAAAAGCATTGTGTGGTTATTTTTGAGAGGTTTTCCAGCCAAGATGAGCACTGAAATAGTTTGGTAAGGGATGTCTCTAGCCTTTCCATGTGTCATAATATTATGCGGTATTCCTATTCAGAGTTATTCGTCCCGGAATTTGCATTACCAATCAGTACTAGTAGTTTTCTTGCTGTAATTGCTCAAAGGAGTTCTGTAACAACTTATGACACATGGAAAAGTTAGGTACTTTGACTTTGCAGTGATTGATGCCATCCTTGTCTGTCTGAACCTTTCCAAAAATTTCCACACGGGCATTTACTACTATTCTACTTGCTTCATTTGCGCCAACATTTCTTGACAGAGCGAATTATTATTACCACAAATCATATGCCTGGTTACAGATGGTTTCTTTGTCTTCTGTTTGATACTAGTCTTGCTCTGATCCAACGAAGCTTGCAGAAGAAACAAGCAAAAATACAAATGTAAAAATCAGCTGCGCGCGGAAGCCATATTGCTTCAATTGGACATGTCCCACATGCGCAATGAGAAACAAACCTATTGCTGAAACTGTTCCCACTTTCACTGCACAATACCTGTATATATATATCTGATCCGAGTCATGCCTTATGGTCTGCAAGAATCATTGTTATTGCATAGTCTGACAGATAAAGAACAGTACGCATAGCAATGACAAAGGTAGCAGATCACTTTAAAGTGGCTTTCCTTGTCTTGTAGGAGATAGTGTACCATGATGTGGTCAGGTTACTGCTGCGACGAAAGTGGAAGAAGTTTGCCAGATATCATTTCATGTGAGTATCCGTGTGCAGGTACTTGTCTTGCAGTGCATCCTTTTTGATATTTGTATGTGTGCACATACATGAACATTTAACAAATCTGTTAATTTGGAGGTCACATGTACTGAAGTTACTCTCGGATGGCCTGTATTGCAGCCGTCTCTGGAGAATTCCAGTCTAAGTCATCTCATTCCTCTTTAGAGCTTGAACTGACAATGGCATGAATTTCACTGCTACTGTTTTTACTTTTACTGAAAATTTGCATGCTGCATGCGTAATTGTCTCGTCTCGTCTTGTCTTGTCTTGCATGATGTACTATTTCGCATGGAACCCACTCCATTGGGTGTTGCTCCCTGTTGACCAGATCCACTGCTTTCCCTACGTACTTAGTGTAATTGCAGTGCGTGCAGCCGTCTGTCTGGTGGCCTCTGGTGACTACTGACAGTTTCTTGCTCTTCTTGCTCAGGATGCAATGCTTGGCATTTCTAGTCTTCTACGGCATCCTCAATGTGGCACTAGTCCTCGCAGCCAACTCCCCAGACCCTCGAGTCTACAGTAGCCCTGCGGACTACGTCCGAGGGGTGTGTGAGGCCGTGGCCCTGCTGAACACCTTGTGGTGTCTGTTGGCTGAAGTCAACCAAATGTACAAGTGAGGTGTACGTGCATCGGTCTCGCTGAGCATTGAATGCCACGGACCTAATTGTGCCAGACATGAAGTTGTTGTTGTCACATACATGACATTTTATATTACATCATGGTTAGGCAATAAGCAATGAGGCCCCAAGACAATATCCCCTATGTAGGCTGTATGCAGTGAGAGTGAAAATGTTGTATAGATTACCTGTATGTGTGTCATACATCTGTAATGTATTATATATAGTTCCACTGCATTTGTCTATACCACTCTCTGTGCACTGCACTCTCTCATGCCACTCAGTAGCACATTGTTTCAAAAGCTCGTCTACTCTAAGCATGTGACTCACTCGCCCTTCACTTGTAGGCACCGCCTGGGTTACCTACAAGACCCAGTAAACTACCTGGATCTGACCTCCATCTTTTCTCCCCTACTCGTCATTCCCTTCCGAGTGACCAACCTTGACGCGCAGTGGGTGTTTGCATCCGTGTCCTTCCTCTTTGTGGGCCTCAAGATGTTCAAATACGTCACTGCCTTCAGGTATCTGCTATGCATACCATGGACCTAGTGTGAATGCATATGGAAGATCATACACATGTGTATTCCAATGTCATTGTGTGTTGATCCGCATTAATTACGTAAATGTTGTTTATCTTTCTGTGTTGTCAGGGCAACTGGAGCATTTGTACGGATCCTATTTCGAGTTGTTGTAATTGACGTTGTCCAATTCAGCATCTTGTTTGTCATCTTGTTGTATGCCTTCTCTGGAGCCCTGTACCTAGCCCTGCGTGGTGAGCGGCTCTCTCCCACTGAGCAGGCGACAGTCCAAACCGACAGCAACTCATCTAGGGTGCCCGGCACCCCCACCAGCTTGGACATCAGCCCACTGGAAACCTCGTAAGTACTCCAAGCTGCGCAGTACAGCAGCTGTAATTTGATTAGTGCTGGGCAATACTGTCTATAACATTGATAGTATCAATATCTTTTGGGTATCGATATGGATTAGAGAGCCTATTGATATATCGCCTGTATATTTATTTTTGACACATTTTAGGTATTGTATAGATTATAATTATACTAGACAAATGCATAGCATTGTGGTGAGCGAGTGGTGAAAATAATTGGCATGCAATGTATGATGACGGCAAATACAATGATGATCTGTCACTAGCACTACGTAGAGACAGTTGGGTCTTCATCTCTTCAACAGCCTATTGTGATGCAGCGCTGTCTCCAACGAATTTGCTGTCTTCTAGTTGCCGTGCATGGGAGTCTGTGGAATCAGAAGTGCGCTAGCCTTTGTTGTGAAAGATTACTGCACACTTCCATGTCTGCATACCTTTCAACTGACCGTCTCTGGCCACCAGCAGACATCATTTGTAAACTGTTGGGGGCATGTTTTTGTTACTGGCAAGGAGGGGGACTCTGTGGGTGTGTGGGTTCAGACGCAACAGTTTCTCATTCTCTCACCAGCATGGCTATAATGTCAGTCGCTGCTACCAGCACGGCTAATGTCGTCTCTGTTGCTCCATAGATTGAACTATAGTCGCTCATACCAGCAAGGCTAACCGGCAACCATTTTTGCATGAAGTACCAAACACGGTCTGGGCCTTTTGCGTAGCTGAAATAATCCACAGAGGCCTAATGACCGAACGGGAGCCTAAATAACCCAAGCAGAGGCCAAAATCACAGGAACATATATACATAAATATACATACAGAATTTCATGCCATTTGCCATAGTCCTAAATCCATTGCAGAGTGGTCCTGAGTGCACTCTAGGGGATTTAGCTAGAACTTCTGATCCTCAAAGAAATGTGATGGGTCAAAGTAGCTATTGAGAGGTCACTTGTTTCTATGCTTTTTCGGACATTCCTAAATCCCTTGAAATTTTTTGTGAATATTTTTAATATTCTAGTGTACACAGATGGTTTGCGTCATTTCTCCATCTTATTATAATGGAGCTAGGCCGAATTTTTGTCCGCACTAATCTCCGAAACTGACCAAAGAATTCGCAGCGGACACGAACAAAATTACTAAGCGCTGTCCAGAGGGTGACCTTGATGGACATTTCCATCATTAGTTTGCGAAATGAAGGTTTTCCGTCGTTTTGCCTATGTGCAGGGCGCCATCTAGATTTTACAGAGTAATAACGGAATGCGCGAAGCAGACGATTGTTCGCGAACTCCTCCTGGAGCAATGCTGCAACGGCCTTTTTGCTATCGTCGCAGTTTCATGTATGCGGCTGTGTCTGATATAAGCTATATAGCTGAAAGCAATGCATCCTGGGAGAAGGAAAGTGGCTCGGTGGCGAAACTGCGGGTTTCCACTATCCTGTTTGGCTATTGTGCAATATTGATGGGTAAAACGAGCCAATGACCTATTGATAGCTAGCTACCAGAGGTTACTGTTTGCTGTGGGGTTTGCCATACCATGAACTGGCTCCATCTCCACCTAATGTGCATGCCAGGTGATGGGAGATCAGCTACATTCAAGAGTTGGCAATTGCTAGCTACTGTGAAACTAGCTACACGCAATCAGGTTATCAATAGCTATAATCCTTTGCAATTTATACACACATTTTTATGTGTATCAGCTAATGCCTGTTTGCATGTCCTGCTGTGAGACTCAGCATAATCAGAACCTACGTATACACTCCATCCGACTGGGTATAGTCATTTATCATGTCAGAAGCAATGACTAGAAGCATGCATTGTTCCAGCATCATGATATCTACCAGAATTGTGATTGTGGAAGAGACATCATAGAAATGCCATTGTGGGAATGTCGTTTATGGTGCACCAGTGGAAGCTCGCCAAAGGCGGGCTGCCTCTGCTAGTTAACATAATATATCATTGCAACCTTAGTATAATATTACGTAATGTGACCGTTCGGAAAAGAAAATTTGCACCCGCATAGTGCCCGCAAAGGCATCTACGGGATTTAGACACACCCCTGGGAAGTGCCTGCCAGAGCATCTATGGAATTTAGATACACTCCGAGAGGAATTTTTCTGCCCACGTGAAACGCTGGCCGTGTTCTATTAAATTTAGGTACAGCGTTTAGATGCCTGTTACCATGGCAACAGGATCTATACATATATACATATATAATTATACAGAATTTTACGCCATTTGCATGACTAGGTTGGCGCACTATCACTCACCAATATGTGTTGTAAGTATGCCGTGAAGCAAAATGGCTACCAGTGACTTAGGAAGAACTCTCATTTGTACTTTTGTAGCTTCTTCTCTAGGCTGAGAGCTTGTTATTAGAAAGTATTTCTGCATTTTCTCCACAGTAGCGTCCTCTTAGGTGAATTGGAGCACAGCTGGCAACATTGAGTATCACAGAAATGCTAACCACAATAGAATGTTGTGCTTCCTTGTCGGTTAGGTTACTTTTGGTAGTTGTGACATGCAATGTGATAGCAGGTGGGGATTTGTACACATTACCCAGTGTTGGGGATTTGTGACAAATAGCAGTAATCCCTGGATATTACGCCAACCTGACCTGGTCAGTATAACTGATACCACTGGATATTTGTCACAAATCCCCAACACTGGGTAATGTGTACAAATCCCCACCTGCCACAAGTGTTTCAGTTATACTGACCTGGTCAGGTTGGCGTAATATCCAGTGATTACTGCCATTTGTCACAAATCCCCAACACTGGGTAATGTGTACAAATCCCCACCAGCCTACAGAGCGCTCAGTCACGCCTTGACTGCTAGCCTTTACCTGTTTCTATTGAAACCACAAGTGTTTCACTTGAGGTGGATTTAGAAGCAGCCGGTCATCCGGTTCAACCATCAGTACGCCACACTGATGAGCCCCAATCAGGGCAAAACAGCTGTCTGTGGCTCTTCCATCCTTTGTTGGATGACTAGGAAAGCAATCACCGGTTGCCGCAAATAGGACCTCGTGTCCCCCTGGCCATGGTAGCAGTTATACTGACCAGGTCAAGTTGGCGTAATATCCAGTGATTACTGCCATTTGTCATGCAATGTGATGTCAATTCAATGAAATCGCCACTCTGATTCAGAATGATTTGGATTCCGTCAACACATCGGGTATATCGTGATACTCTCCTGAGGTATTGTGTTCCCTAAAATGTTCATATCGTCTAGCACTAATTTTGATGTCTGCTTGAAACAGTTGATTGTATTGTCGTGGCAGTAGGCAGCCATATAAGCCTAAGTCTGACTGGATACTTTCAAATCAATCCTCCATCCCTTGCCAACTGGTCCGACACAGGCAGCTCTACTATGTGTGGCTGTTGGGGATCCGTGTCATGATTCAGGCCGGGGACGTGCTGAGGACTGGCTACTACAGTGGCTTGGAGGGCACTGTAGGATTCAAGTAAGAGAAATGTACAATTCATACCGTACCCACACTATGTTACTGCAATAGTATGGAGCATCTATATACTGTGCTAGTAATACATGAAATCGTTTACACTATAGCTGTTGCCGCAAGCTCCACAGCCCCATGCACGACTACTCCTCCAGCAGTGCACCGCAGATGGTCTTGCCTTGTCGTCTGTCTGCAGGTGGCTGGGTGTCCTGCTGTACCTCGTCTTCCTGTTCATTGTGGTCGTGATCCTGCTTAACATGCTGATTGCGGCCATGGCTGACACCTACTCCAATGTCCAGAGTGACGCACAGCGGGACCTCGCCCTGGCAAGGGCATGGATTGTGGCCAGAGTAGAACACAACAGCATGCTGCGCATTGTAAGGAATGTACTACCCGCATACCCACCTAAGTACCCATCTTAATTCAAATTCAACAGTGCAACAAATATTATCTTACTTTTTCTCAGGCGTCTATGTGAGTGAGCTTCTGTTAATTATGCTTACAGTAGTTAGATTCTTCCCTACTGTTCTGTCAGGATTACCGGCGAAAGACGTATGTTTCAAGCGAACTTGTTGAGAATCCTCAAGGTTAGTATGTGGCTTAGTTGTTTATTATTACTAAGGAAGTCTCTATAGTGCTTGAGCCCATTGACAGAGCTCAATGCACCATGCGCCCATTGACAGCAGTACAGCAGTGCATGCTTGTTCGTTCCTCTCTTTAAAGAACTTCTGGAGAAGTGGGAATTGCCACCAATTAACGAAGTGACCAGAAAGTTGGGGAGAGTCAACAGAGCTATGAAGAAGCAGGCAGATGAGCTAGAGAAGTCCAAGTGAGTCCATGGTACTCCCCGACTGTGTCATACCTAGTTAAAGGCAGTTAGTCCTGGGGGGGGGGGGGGGGGGGGGCAATCTGCTGAAGAGTAACTGAGATGTGATTGTGTGTGATGCACACTCTTTATCATCTGTCTCCTCCTGTGTTGCAGACATGACATCATGGGAGCCATTAATCAACAGCAGAAAGTCCTCCTCACTCTTGAGAAGAGTGTACGGGAGCTCAAAGATGGCCTGCAGCAAACAGACTGACAGGCAATTGGAGGGCTAGGGGAATTCACTCCCTCAGTTGATGTTTTAGCTTTTTATGTGTTGAACTCATTTTGCGCACACACGTAGCTGTAGTTATACAGTCACGCGTAGGCAGTACATGTTCATATTTTGTTGTCAATAGACACAGCTCTTCGGAGCTGACCTCATGTTATTCTGACCTGTTGTTACCTTGCGTTGGCATACTAGATACCAATGGTATAATTGATTGTAGACGATATATGTGTACAGTGTAGATGCATGAAATAATATTAGTATTTGGATGGATCGCTGTGCGTATAACATATGTACGTATATATGCATGTATATATATAACAGGCTTGAGTCACAGCAAGTGTGCTAGCATGCAGGCCAGTACGTACATACATATACATGCAAATGCCTGATGAGGAAAATATATATATATATATATGCATATTATTTCTTTGTATGTATGCATGTACGTGTATACATATACAAGTGCCTCTTAATACCCTATAAGCCTATAAGATTGAACGCTACACAGTTTTAGGAGTATTTAGATGCATGGATGGATACATAATTATAACAGGCTTGAGTCACAGCAATAGTGTGCTATAGTATGCAAGCCAGTACATGTGCATGCATATGCACATTATTTTCCGTATGTGTGCATGTAAATATGTATTCAAGTGCATCCTACACAATTCCCTAAGCTCATGCTGCCCTGTAATAAGATGGAACATCAAGATTTTGCTTGCTTGCGTGTGCTATAGAACCGCTAAAGGTCATGCATGCATGTATAATAAACTCAAAATCAAGACAATGATTACAAAAGGTAATACAGTTGGAGCAGTGTCATATGCTAGCTAAGGCTTGTGTGACCTCTGGTCAGACAAAACCAATACATGCCTCTACGTACAGGTGTGATACAGAAAAGTGGATATATGTCCATGCATACATACAGTAGTAAGTAATAGCATAGCATCAATCAATGGTAGATAGATATACGTAACGTGACTATAGATGAGGAACGTGCTCCTTTTGCTCTGTGGGTCGTTGTCTGATCTACTGGGCACCCACACGCTCTGTCTTTGTCTTCTGCATGCTCTTTATCGCCTGCTTGAGGTTTGCTTCGTGTGAAAACTGTGGTGAGTGTTCGGCAACAGGCTGTGTGACGTGGCATGGACTTGCTCCTCTGCGCATCTTCGGGGGAATGATGGGCGGGATGCTCGAAGGAGGAGGAGGAGGAGGAGGTGGAGGTGGAGGTGGGGGATTTGGGGGTACTCCCCCTGCAGTGTGAAGTGCAGGTTGCGAGGAGGACAGCCCAGCATGCATGTGTTGGGCGAACACGGGTGCAGCTGTAGGAGCCAAGGGAACAGGTACAAACACAGGCCCGCCGGCTATTTGCCCGTTTCTGAGAGTCTCCGTGGGTGGGGGTGGGGGAGGAAAACAGTCCCCAGACGCGTCTAGCGGGGAGCCACCAAACTGGCTCTTTGCCAACGGGGACACTACCTGGTAGGCCCCCCGGTCTGAACGGTGCCGCAAGCGGGATGTGGCGACTGGGGGAGTGCGAGGCTCCAGACTGTCATACTCTGCCCTGTTCCGGCGATGCATGGACGGAGACTCTGGTCCTCCGTTACGCTTAGCCTGAGAAGCACGGAGTCTCTCTGCCCAGTACGCATTCATTGAGGCATTGCTGCCGTCCACTGGAGGTGCGTTAGACCTGCTTCCACCACTGTGTGTCCTCCGCACTGTCACTGGCTGTAAACTGGGATCTGACGACCGTAACTCCCCTTGGTTGCCTCTGCGGTAGGGGACGTGCTCTCTAAAACTCTGAGTTCTGTGTGGTGTCCTTTCTGCTGAACGTCCCATGATTGGAGACCCTTCAGGTGTGTTGTCAAGAATCTGCTGGAAGGCATCTTTTGCCGCTCTCACTTCTTCTATCAGTTTCAGCATTTCATCTGTGGCTGTCATGTTGAAATGCTCGGACTTGATCTGATTACGCGCCCTAATATGTGGAGAATTCGGCAAGCTTGAAGATCTGTCACCATCTGTTAGGTGCTGAAGGGAGTGGGACACCGGGTAGTAATATCCATCGGCTGCCGACTCAAGAGTGGGATGATGCAGATTGTCTGCCAGCTCTTCCAGGCTGGCGGACATGCCTCTGCCACCGGAGTTGTCATGCAGTGAGTGGGTGCTGCCAGTCGGAGTGCACTTTTGTGGAAGAGAGTGCGTGGAACCATGAGCGCACCTGTTTGAGGGCATCAAACCACTGTCAGGGGATATGTCTACATCGTGTAGCCTTCTGCCTTGGCCTATCTCCCTTGCAGCATTGACGACATCAACTGAATCCGACTGAATGCTTTCTCGGCTCCCAGAAAGGCTGTTTTTCAATGCTACTTGATCTTTGGTGACAGACGACCACGATGTATTTGTGCGAACACTGAGTGCAGGGTCAAGGGGCTCTGGGGGATGAATCCCCTGCATGTTGACAAGCTCTATCATGGGTCTCCTCTCCGGTGCATTGCGTCTCTTCCTCTCCTTCCTCATTTGTGACACATGCCTGCATCTGGAAGAGCAAACAGGTCACAGACAACTTAATTGCTCTGGTCCAAATACAGATGCGACAACCCTTGCATTCCACAGGGACACAAATGATAGTGAAAAGAACGTACTGTAAACAGATACGCAATGATCATCACAACCACGTTTGGTGGGGTATATACACACATGAAAACATGTGACTGAAACAGTCTTGGTGAGATTCACAGTGCTTGGGGAGGTGACATCCTGAACAGTGTGTTTAGTGTTCCTGTTAAGTGGTTACAGTCGCATAACAAGTGTTGTGCAAATGGTAATATCACCACATCAACTGCTGTGAGTGAACACCGTTCTGAGGCATGCAGTAGACCATGCAGTTAAGCATACCCCACCGGCACCTCACCTCACCTTACTAGACAGCAACAGAGCAACAGGAGGAGGATGAAAAGGAAAAAGGCTGTTCCAAAGCCAACAGCGAAACTATAAACCATGTGAAGTGTGATCACAAACGGTACGTCTCTGTTGTAGGGGCACAGCTCGTCGTCAATGGAAGAGACTCGGACTGCACATGTTGTAGACAGTGGATATCTACGGTTACCGATAACCACCGACTGCCCCATTTGGACCCACTGCCAGAGGACAGATGATATGGCATCTATGCCATCATCAGGGCCAGTAGCATTGTATGCTACATCCGCTCGAAACACGCCCACCCTCTGACCATCTGGATAGCACTGAAAGTCTGTTGTGCGGATGTTGTCATCAGTGAAGTTGCAGTTACAGGTGGTACGAATGGCTGTCACCAGAGCCGTCTGCAGGTGCTCATTTATGACAGTCAACCCAGGGGTCTGTGACAAGAGACAGACATATAAATACATTGTACAACATACATAGTGTAATTAACATACATAGTACAACAAACATGGTGTAATTAACATACATAGTGCAACAAACATGGTGTAATTAACATACATAGTACAACATACATAGTGCAATTAACATACATAGTACAACAAACATAGTGTAATTAACATACATAGTACAACAAACATGGTGTAATTAACATACATAGTACAACAAACATGGTGTAATTAACATACATAGTACAACATACATGGTGTAATTAACATACATAGTACAACAAACATGGTGTAATTAACATACATAGTACAACATACATGGTGTAATTAACATACATAGTGCAATTAACATGGTGTAATTAACATACATAGTGCAATTAACATACATAAACTGCATTTACAGACACACTCATTCAAAGTGGGTGTGTGAATGAGTGTGGCGGTGGTGTGGTGTGGTGTGGTGGGGAGAGGGGTGTTATGTCCAGCTTCAAATCAGCACATGCAAACACACTACATGTTGGGAATGCTCACGTTGGCGTATCCGCAGTTGACAAGATCTTCAACCACAAACTGTAAAGTGGCCACTTGTGTCACAACAACTGCGTATGCATGTATGATGGCGGAGGAACAATATCTTACATGTAAACACAGGCACATGCAGTTTCACATACACACCAGACACACACACACATGTACAGAGGGAGAGACACATACACGTACGCATGCGCACCTGTAGCTGTAGCATTCCCGTTCACGTCCAGTGAGGTGGTGATGACACAAACAAAGGACCCCACTGCCTCACTCCTTGGCAGTGTGAGGAGGTTACTGGTGCCCAGAGCTGTGTCTTCATCGCCCTCTCGCAGCCATACGTAGTCCAACACTGTCTGATTGAATTCACTGTGATAGGAGCAGTTGAGGATGACGTGTGAGTCCAGATCAGAGAGCCAGGTGAAGCTGGGAGACACAATGACTTCAAAAGCATCTGCAGAGATGCAATATACTCACAGTACCACTTGCACATGTAACGGGCTATGTGTAACATGTACATGCATGAACCACATGCACACTACACACAATTTGCTTTCTATGAATATTTAATCACTACGGACAGGAATGCAGTGAGTACAGTAACGTTGAAGATACACACGCTATCATAGGAGCAGGTTGAACCACACAGAATTGATCAATGTACATGTGTACATGATGAACACGAGTCAGTGTACATCACATGCATGTACTTGCGTCTCTACACTCACCTATTGGTTGCACAATAACTTGTACACTGCTGACATTACCAACTTGGTTCTCCACCACGCAGTGGTATGAGGCATTGTGGACAGGGTTATGAAGCAAAAGGGTGCGACCGTCGCCGTACACATTGGAGTCCTCAGGGTACCAGAAAACCACCGGGGGAGGGAATGTGTCATTTGAGTACAAACAGGTTACGGTGAGTGGAACTTCTTTCGGGACACGCACCACCTGAGGACCAGCAGAGCGGTTAGACAGCACGGCATGTGAGCCCACTGTGAGAGTGACATTCTGTGGACCTGCGAAGAGGAACGAGGAACACAGATGGTCCATGTACACTGGTAGGTGTCCACATTGTACATCTGCCAGGGGAGTGCACCACATGCACACACACACACACACACACACACACACACACACACACACACACACACACACACACACACACACACACACACACACACACACACACACACACACACACACACACACACACACACACACACACACACACACACACACACACACACACACACACACACACACACACACACACACACACACACACACACACCACTAGCATAACTGCGTACGTATATGGAGAAACGTTGAGGCTAAACGCTTCGTAAACACCATGTTCAAAGGTTAAAATGTTCACAGATATGTGTAAATCTACGCACATGCCAATGTACATGCCTACTGTGTAATTTGTATAGATCCATTCTTTTCAAGAAATCTAATAATTGTTAAGACCTTACCATATGTTAAGTGGCTGTAAACATTTAATCGTATTACACACATCAGCACAGAGCACAAATGTGATGTAATGGGAACCACAAGGAGTCTCACCCTTCAGAGGCTTTGTGGTAAGCTGCACACACTTTGCGAAGAAGTCCTCCGAGTCAAACCCGTCATTAGCCAAACAGCACAACAGGCCTTCCAACGAGGCTGGACTGCTCCCTGGCCTGCTACGCAGAATGCTGTAGGTTGCGTTCTCCTCGAGCACAAAGAGATCACTTGTACTCTTTATCTCAACCTGCTGGCTCTGATTAGCAGCAAAGAACACCCAGTGAGGTTGGCCACGCAAAGTGTCGACTTCACATCTTAGTTCAATTGTGTTGTTCAGAGATGGGTTTACAAAAGAGTTATTCTCCAGTGTGGCTCCAGACAATACATCTCTGATGACTGGGTCTGAAGGGGTGAAGATTAAAGAATCATCTCATGAAACACTGTCAGGCATGAATCAACGTCTACAGTCCACTGTGTGCAATATGTGCGTTACTGCCCACCATCCCTTTACATACTGCACATCCACATCCTCCACTGCTCCCCTGGCATGTGTCCAGTACGGCATTGTCTACTAGTAACACTACATGCATTCAATGTGTGACCACATCACAAACAGAAACGGCCCACATCAAAGGTCTGGATTACCATCGTCGGGAAGGCCATGTGGGCTACTGAATGCGACTGGTACCAGCTAAGTAAGTGCATAAAGAGGTGACCACATTCTGTGGACGGCTACACTTTCACTTGTGTATCCATTTGAAGCTTAAGCAATGAGAGACCAGGTAGAGAAGCCTTCAGAGTGCCCTTGTGAATTTCATGGGAATTTAATTACCATTATTAGTGTAATGCTGGTGTATACTACTCTTCCCACTATACGGCAGTAGGTGTTCGTTAACCTACTTAGTGAGACCCCTCCCCCACCACTACAGCAGCAGTGAGTACCTCTGTCGACACATCAGTTAGTAGAAGGGGATGAATGCTGTAGACTTGTTTAGGCTTCATGCAATTAGGCTTTAGAGATATGATAAGCCTCAACTGGAGAGTCAAATGGACAAATCTGATTACACTCTTACTTAAGTGTATCAATTCAAAAATGTGGAGCTGACACAAATCACCCTGGTCATGTCCTCATGTCCTCAATACCAAGTCACTCCATCATTCTTCCCCTTCTCTCTGTTCATTCTCTTACCCTTACCCTCTCTCTCCATCACCCGCTTCCCACTCTTCGGACGTCTCTCTTCCCCTCTCCCTCTGTCACTCTTTTCCCCTCTCCCTCCATCGCTCTTTTCCTCTCACCTCCTCTCTCTTCTAACTCTTTTGACATCTCTCCTTACATTCTCTACATCTCCTCCCTCTCCCCCCATCGCTCTTTTCCTCTCGCCCCCCTCTCTCTTCCAACACTTTTGTAATCTCTACTTACATTCTCTACATCTCCTCCCTCTCCCCCCACTGGTTGCCGCAAATAGGACCTCGTGTCCCCCTGGCCATGGTATCAGTTATACTGACCTGGTCAGGTTGGCGTAATATCCAGTGACTACTGCCATTTGTCACTAATCCCCAACACTGGGTAATGTGTACAAATCCCCATCAGTGTAAAACGTATCAACATGTGTCTCTAGTTATCCACAGACACCCCCAATGCCGTCTAAGGCAATAATCTATTCAACCAGTTCTAACCCTAAACCTAACCCAGCTCGAGTTCTTCTGTCAATTCAACACACTGTACCACTCACTTTCTCTGAGGTGTCAGAGTACACCACAAGCATGTGCACACATAACACACAGACAAGACAGATAAACGTTGGTAGGCACCTACCTATGCAGGTACGCACCCACACACCACACACACACGCACCCAGGCACACTGAACCTACACGCACCTTTGCTTATCAGTACTAACTGCAAGATATGCTGCTGCTGCTGTGGGTAGCTCCCACACCCCACACCCTTGCTGGGAGGTCAGTGCAGTGCCACACAAACAAACACCCACCCCACCCCAGCTGTTGACCTGTCACTGAGTCCACCAGACACATATATTCAGCCACACAGAGAGACACCCCCTTCACCCCTCCACAATACACCCAACCCAACACAGCCGGACCAGCAATGACCTCATCACAGAAACTGCAGAGGCACTACCTGGTGGGTCAGCTGGGGGTGAACCTTGTAGCAGGGAACAGGAGGATGAGGAGGGCACATTGCTGATGTTCAACGTAGCGTAGCATTTGGTACCAAAACAAGCCAACTGGCCAGTGGGAGTGCGGCAGTGACAATGATGTCACTGCTAGAGGACGCTGCTTGGAGACATGTTGGGTGCCAGAGTGGCAGAAGTTATTACAGAAGCGGAGTACAGTGCGGATATTGTTAAAGAATACTATTAAGTGGTCAATGCATGCCCTCTATCCTATGCTGATTCAGCGATGTACTTATGCACACACACCAGACAAGGACAGATTCCAGATGCTGGGGGTAGGATCTCTGTCATGTGTAGAGATAACAGTGGATAGCTGCTGGTAGAACACACAGAGGTACAGCACGCTTCTATGGTGTAAAGATAATAACTAGATGTCAGTGAAATGTCCTTTTACTGCAAAAGGTCTCATACAGCAAGTAATTTGCAGTGTACTGAAACAACATCTCAATGTACTGCAACCCAAAACACGCGAGCATGAATTACTTCTAGTCTGGTTAGCTAGACTGTGCCACTTAAATGCCTGAGGCACGGAAGGGAAGGGACGTTCTAGCAGCAGTAACAATTACACCTCGTGTGTGTTGATAAGCAACACAACGTATATATGTTCCGCCCCAACTACACAGGAGTACTGTAGTCTATGGATAGCTACAGTACTCCTGCATAGTTGGGGCGGACTATACGTCAGATGGATGAGATACAGAAATACAATAACTATTGCATTTGCTGCTGCAAACTGCTCAAAGGTAAGTACAGACTGGGATTGGGAGGCTGACGGCAGTGGGAGAAGCATTTGTGACAGCTACGCAGCTGAGCATCGCTGGAGAATAAAGTCTCTGTCGCACATGCTGTGTTACGGTGTTGAACAGTCAGAAAGCGACTGAGGATGTTGACGCCAGGACACACACTTCTTCTGCTCATGCGTTCTTTTCAAGCTCGAAAGGAGTGAGTGGTCTCTCGAGCCCACTACATCCATCCTCGCGTCCGGTAGCTCCATCTCCAGCCAAAAAGACATCTAAGAGCAAATTCTACGGAATCATCGAAGCCATCCACCATGATTGAAAGGCATAATATGCGTGACTGAGCTCCCGTAGACAATAAGTACTATTAGCAGGAATTCCTGCCAGTAGCATCTGATTGGTCAAATAGATGTGAACTAACCATTACTGTCGCTAGACTGTCCCTTCCAGCCCTAAGCGCCTTGGCAATTAGATGTGACCCTCTAGGTAGCCAGACTAGGATTACTTCCTCTCCCACCACCTCCCAAGGACCCAAGATGAACAACTAGTGTCAACCATATCATATGAATAAAATTAAGGAGCCTATGAATATATAAGGTGGTGTGTATGGTGTGTTACGGTGTGTGTGTGGTGTGTTTGTACAGGTGTGGGAGCTGTGAAAGCTATAGAACCACCTCTAGCACCGCCCCTCACCTGCATCATTCAATTCTACTGAGAAAGGCCCAAATGGCTGGAATATATCCAGTTTCATTGATCTATTCTGCAACTTTTTTTTCCATTAATAGAAGCCTACATCGTGAACAAAACATCTCCTCCTTTAGTACCTTTAATGGTCTCAAATTATGTTGCAAGTGGCAATTAATATCCAAAACAGTGCCTTGCCACTGCTTTATACATACAGTATAAGAGAGCTTTCACTGCATAACTGGCCCCCAGTCATCTCTCCTGGGCCAACTGCAAGTTATTTCAAGCACTAAGAAATGGAATGCCTGACAATGGGCTGATGGCATTCCATGACAAGTAGGTGCCGATCGAGTATACACCACACTCACCTATTTCTGCATCACCACTGCCTGCCACGGCGACCCAGCAGGAACACAACACGACGGACAAAAACACGGACACACATAGCTGGAAATGTTTCATCTGTGTGGGGAGGAGAGAGAGAGAGATGTGAGAGTGGGTACAATTACATGACACGCTATGTTAGTCAGGGTTACATCATAAGAGTGGCATAAATTATAAGGTTAGGCTCTAACTGCAACACATCAATAATAAATAACATTTAACATAAGGTGCACCATGCAACAACAAATTGCTACATACACAACAACAGGTCACAAAGGTTAATGTTGGCAGTAGAGGGAGAATATAATTAAAGGACTGAAACTATGAATGTAGTTGTACAGAACAACACTTGTGTGACATAAATGGGTCGAAGTACTGCATGGGCAGACCCTCAGGTCAGGATAGCATTGAATATGCTGTGAAAGGGCATGCCGTCACCAAAAGAGATATGCGTGTAATCATCCTTTGGGAAGTGCTTGAGTGAAGACAAGGAAAAGCAGAGGGTGTAGAAGTTTGAGGTTTCATAAAATGGGTCTTCTATAGCTACTCCACTCCCACTTGGCAGGGACATATCTCATACATGATCCACAGCTCTCGTTCTTATAACATGAATCGTTGGGAAGCATTCACCAATTGTGATTGCATGTCAGAAGTAACACTAGATGAGCAATCAGCTACGACCAAAGACAGCAGCACAACAGGACACCACTCAGGTGCTCTGGACTCCATGTCAACATAAAGAGGTAACCTGACACCACTCAAGCGATGAGAATCGCACAGCCCCACGACCACTACCTACATACAGTACATGGGATCAATAGGCCGATCTGCCATCCCACTGCCGCTCCGTGTTGCAGCACTTGGATTCCACAACGTAAGACAGAGATTCGAATTAATTGTTTTGAGGAAGAAGTACGCTAGAGAATGCACTCAATCACACGTACCGTATCGCTGGTGCACTTGGCACTAGCGATAGTACGTGTGATTGAGCGTCGACATTCACACCCCAGAAAATGAGTCGCAGCAAACCTTAACACGCCTGCTTGGGAGTCCGACAGGCACTGCAGTAGCAGCTAAAAGTAGCCGCGGACACCTAGAGCGACAGGTTCACCTAAGGAAGCCAAGTAAACTAAACTCACCTTCCCCACGATTGGCAGACACGGTTGCTCTTTGGAGACACAAGCCGCGAGTGCGTGTTCTTACACTTGCGTTAACACAGCTCAGCTCCTAAACAGTCGCTCTGGTCCCTCGCCCCCTGGGAGTACAGCCAGGAACGTGTCTAGATGTTGACAGACCCCCGCGGCTACTACAGCCCCATGAATACTGGTAGTGGTGTATATACCACGCCCACTCTGTAGGCGGGGGGGTACCTTACCTAAACAGATGGTCACGTGACGTGCCAAACGCAGAGTCGGCTACATGCTGCCTGTGCAAGTGGCTAAAATCGCCGGGTTACATCCGTATTCGTGGTAGACACATCTGGTAGCTACTGGTGACGCTGTGAAGGCTCCTAGTTGTTTTGTAGCCATCTATTGGTACATATTTTACAAGGCTCTCATCAAGCCTGCAGGCCCTGGCAGCGTTTCACATCATGGAAGTAGTCTCACCCGCTGCTTTTAGACATTATATATATATGCTTGCACATGGAAGATGGTGAAAGTTTCACACTGGAACATCAAATACCCAGTGGTCACTTCGGGCACAATTGAGGCGTGTTTGTGTAATGCAATGCCACAGAGCTAGCTATATAAGGCAAACGAAAAAGTATGAACAGCTATAGGCGACAGCTCTGCTATAGGTGACAGCTCTGCTATAGGTGACAGCTCTGCTATAGGCGACAGCTCCGCTATAGGCGACAGCTCTTCTATAGGCGACAGCTCTGCTATAGGCGACAGCTCTTCTATAGGCGACAGCTCTTCTATAGGCGACAGCTCTGCTATAGGCGACAGCTCTTCTATAGGCGACAGCTCTGCTATAGGCGACAGCTCTGCTATAGGCGACAGCTCTGCTATAGGCGACAGCTCCGCTATAGGCAACAGCTCTGCTATACTTGCCAATGGACATCATTGAAATGCAGTGCATGCTTATGGCAAATGGAAGAGGATGTGCAGCTCAATCCAACAGGTACATCTGCTCCACTTCAACGACGATTCATAAATCACAGCAAGAATGTAGTTGTTACCAATGTTCCACTGATAAAATGTTCCAATGATAAAATGTTCCAATAAAATAGTCAACTACTTGTCAAACAATAATCACTGGCGATACTTAGCGCAGAAGGATTTGATTCCTTGCACGGCCTTCCTTGCATCTTCTGCTGGCACAGCAAGTCCCAAGAGGATGGAATCAAGCAGTCCACATTTCTGTGCGGTGTGTGTGTGGGATGGGGAGGGAGGCAGGAGAAGAATAGGGGAGAGGAGAGGTGGTTGTAAATACAGTCACATGAGCATCACAGTGAATACACACGCACACACACACATGCACATACACACACGTACACACACACGCACACACACACGCACACACACACGCACACACACGCACGCACACACATACACGCACACGCACACACACACATACACGCACACATACACTGGTCTTGTTTGCTAGGTCATCCTACAACTTGTGCCAATACATACACAAGCCAGGACAGCAGAACGATGATGTCAGTACATCAATAGGTGAAAGATGAAGAAGGGTATTCAGTCACATTAACAAAAACTTCAAAGCAATTCGCTCAAAGCTTTCCACTCTCTTTGAAGGGAAGAATCCATGCACGCATGCACGTCCTTCCTCCTCAAAGCCAGCCATAAGCCAGCCACCTCTTTACCTTGCTTCCAGCTGCACACTTGATGTCTTCCTCAGCAAGCAGTTTCTCCACAAACTGCACATCATCCCGAAGAGCTGGGTAGAGGCTGAAGTTCACCTTGACCACCATGGACAAACCAGCCTGGGGAAGCACTGGCTGCAGTCCCACAACCCCTGACAACTCTGAGTGCAGACAGTCCGCATTGGCCTGCAGACACAATAAGACAGTGACAACAGTCCCCGTCACTCTGCTGGGGTTGCATTCTTTCTCATCACACTCCAATGAACCTCTTCAGCTGTTACTATAGAGCCAATGAGGTGCTTAACTATATTATTCAATTTTCAGTATTCAATAATTCCATTCACCACTATTCAAGTGAACAGAATAAGGATAAAGGCTGATTCACTTCTACACTAATCCAATCCACCCACAGCTCATGCTGCATGCCTTCTTCCCTACCACGCACCTTCAGGACCTTCCCAGTCTCCTCCCAATAACTGCTGAGGTCCATCTGCATTATTGCTGAGACAGCAGCTTGAACCAACGACACAGGACCCAGGACACGCATGGTCAGGTTCTCCAAAGCTGACCGCACCTACACACACATACACATGCACATACACATGCACACACACACACACACACACGCACACACACATATACACATGCACACACATACACACACACACACACGCACACACACACACACACACAATCCACACATATAATACACCCATGCTGCATGTGTGCTGTGCAGTTGGATATCTACGCTAAGAACAGAAGTATATTCTCCAACCTCATGTGACTCCCACACTAACGAACGAACCTGTTCATTCAATACAACACAACACCTGCAGTCAGACACAAGTACACACCTCACTCTCAAAGGCCCCATGCCTGTCATGGACCACTATCCATCCCAACTTCCACCCCACAGCCTGCAGATAGGTGTCAAAGCCTCCACACTCCAGGATGGGCACCTGGTCAGACAAGGCAGCAAGCTGCAGAGGGTGCTGGCTTGTCAGGGGGACGTGTCTGAAGGCTGCACACCACACAAGAGGGACTACAGCTAACTTCACTGCACGTCAGCACTGCCTGATACACAAGAGAGTCACCAATGCTACAAGACACTGTTGTTTCAGTCACTGAACAGACAGCTCATCACTCACACTACACAAGTCATGCACTCATCCATTACATAGACATACGTATATATATCAGTCAAAACACACATGCACTGATCCATTACATAGACATACGTATAGGGTTTGAAGGCAGATGCTTACTCTTATACAATACCTAACCCAGCCTGCACATACTGCTGCACCCAAGTCCTGCATGGTCTGACCCGCTAGACCCTACTTCTCAATACTGAAAGGTTCATTGCTGCGTATTCAAGTCACTGTGAGAAGCTCATCAACCCAACTTCTCATTTGCAACGATAAGTGGCAGCAAGAAGTTTGGTCCAGGGGCCAGACTAGGTCTGGCAAGGAAGCATCTAGAAGTGCTGCTGTGAAGAATACGCTCTAGCAAAGGTTTCAAGTGACATTGCCACTAGTCTAGCAAGCTAGACCCTTTCCACCCAGGGGCGCTTAGGCACCTTACACAGCTACATGCCCAGGGCGGAGAGGGTCTATTGCGCTAGACTACATTGCCACATGCGCCCCGCCCCCTCCCCTCCCACAACACATGATAGAGTAATGAATGTGGGTACTATCGCATACAGTCATCCTACTCTTGCGCTCACACTCATCAGAGATAATGGGAATTAGGTGTCGCTCAGCAATGGCCAGAATCTCTCTCAGATGTGTCTCAGAGTAGACCGTGCCAGTGGGGAAGGTAGGATTGGAGACGACAATGGCCATTGTACTGTTATCGATTAGGCTCTCCAGATGAGTCAGATCAACCTTCCACCCACAGTCCGCCTGCAGCAGCAGCAGGAGAGAGGGTGCAGCGAGAGAGGGACTCCACACACAATACTTAATGGATTGCATTACCACGCACACAATACATGACAGAGGAGAATATTGCACATACAGAAAATGACTGAGGAGAATATTACATACCATATATGTATGAAAGAGGAGAATATTACACATACAATGTGTAAGCAATAAGTCAGAAAGAAGATAAGCTGGTCATAATGCATACACACACGCAGTTACACACGCATAGACACACACATGCACGCACACACGCATGTGTACGTACACACGCACACACAAGCACAGCATCGTATGGCACAGAGCCAGGTACCTTGAGGTGGTACTGCCGCGTTTCCACCTCTACCCCGGCAGCAGACATGGCATAGTACGGCAAGCCAGGTCCTGGCACAAGGATGTTGTCACCTGGGTCACACAACACACTGATGGAATGGTTGATTGCCTCTCTGAACCCCAGTGTCAGAATGGCCTGCTGCTCGCGACCATAAATGGAAACAGAAGACACAACTAACACCCAATACTCCTCCCCGTGGACTGGCATCAGTACCCCACTGTGATAAGCAAGCAAGTATTAACCTTGCACAAAGACCACAGAATACAATAGCTGAGACGTGGTACTTACAAAGGTGCACATGTACAGGCACATGTACACACACATGTACGCACACATGCACACACACATGCACATTCGGACAGACCTTGGCAGTCAAGGGATGGTTGGGGGGAGAAAACCTGTCTGCGACAGCTTTCTTAGCAGGATCACAGCCTACACAATATCATTGGCATATACCATTAACATACCTGCAGTACGGTAATGTGTCAAGTGCAAGATGCTTACATACACATAAAGTACACGCATTGTGACTAGATACAAAGTGAGTGATTTTCCTTCCTCCCCACCCTCTACATCTCGCGCACCTACAAAGCGCGCGCGCGTGCACACGTGCAGACGTAGCTAGCAGCCACTCACGTACCATGAGACTGCATGTACCCATTAGATTCCCCTTCGGATAGCTTCCTAGCAATAGCGTCCACAGCGCTCCTGGGTGGTCCAAACGTACTGTTGCAAGGAAACTCTCCTTCGAACACACACGGTAGGAAGTAAAGACGGGAGTGGACTAACTCAGATAGCTACAAGGCGCAGACATATCTCTGTTGTTCTTACCTACGGACAGGTCTACTGCTGTCGCGTTCCCTTCGCCGTGCGTATCATGTGAATCTCTTTCGTCCAGTTGCCCACGATATCGCTGTACCAGCTGAAGGACGCTGGGAGGCAACTGAAGAGTTGGCCAGCTATTCGCAGTGTCCATTTTCTATACTTTTATATGAGTACTAGCGTCGGGGTTACAGTTAGTTTTATATACTTGCTTGGCCGGCTTGTCCAACTGGATCTATGCTTCTATCCTGAACCTCAGGCTTAATAATGATCTCTACTGAAAGTTTCCTAACAGTACTAGTTCTTCAGTTCCTTCTAGACATGAAATGGTTTGCGCCTACAAGGCATTGAGAGTGCCTGGCACCAGATGTGATGTACTTATTATTCATTTAACATGCATGCATGTAAGACTCCAATGTATGCACATGTATACAAGAACCCTCAACGCTGGTATGTTGTGGTGTACAAGACATGTACAACCGTTTGCCGTTTCACAGGTCTTTGGACAGTAACAGCCCAGATTATCTTTCATTAGATGACTCTATCAGTCTTTGGCTCATCAGGCTCCCTATGCTGTGATGATGCTCAGATTCCTTCAAAATCATGCATGCAGTTAATAGGACATTCAATGTAATATAGCATTCTCCATGTAATATGGCACTGTGTGTAACACATACACTAGCACAGAACAGATACTCCATGCAGTGAAATTTTCACAGTCGTATACAACCACAGTTCATTGAATTGCATGGCTGAGCAACTAACTTGCACTGAAGCTCACTTTAAGTAATTGCTTCAAGTGAACAATAAAGCCGTGTATGCAATGGTCAAGGTAGCTCTAGCTACTGCTTGGGTGCAACACGTTGCATGCTCTCGCAAGTTGTGATCATGAACGGGTACATGTGACTGAATGAGGCGACACAATGCTGTAAAATATAATACAATAGGATAGGACCACACTTCTACAATAATAGTGTGTTTCTTATATAAATGTGCAAACAATACCACTGCTAAAACGTCAAACGTCATGGGACTCTGATGGCAAGGAGCACTACAGATATATAGGTCACTTTAGGGTCAAGCAAACATGCATGCAGAGAACAGTCAGTGGGCTTTAGCTAAACTATTTACTTACTCGGTGTAAAGGATAAAGCAGATGGCTTGGTTACTTGCCATTGCCCTCTTCTTCACTGCAGGTCTCTTCACTATTGCTATCTTCTTCTGAATCATCATCAGTCACTTCCGATTCACCATCTGTCTCCTCCTCCTCCTCCTTCTCTTCTTCCTCCTCCTCCTCCTCTTCCTCCTCCCCTTCTTTGTCATCATTCTTTGTCAGTTTCTCCTTCTCTTCACCATCCTCAAACTCATCCTCATGTGAGCCACTGTCACCAAGCTGTGCATCAACTGAGCTGTGCCGCTGTGACGTGCCTCTTGATGATTCGTCCTCATCACTACTGCTCTCGTCTGACTTACGGCTGCATTCACTTGAATATGCGTCTTTGCCATCGCCAGCAATGAGGCGGCGGAAGGCTGTTTCGTTGAAAGCAACAAAGTCATCCTGCATCATCTCCTCAAGCAGGGTCTTCTCAGGGAAAGGATTGCTCTTCTCAACTAAATTTTCTGGAGAGAAGAGATGAATATTATGTGTGTGTGTGTGTGTGTGTGTGTGTGTGTGTGTGTGTGTGTGTGTGTGTGTGTGTGTGTGTGTGTGTGTGTGTGTGTATGTGTGTGTGTGTGTGTGTGTATGTGTGTGTGTATGTGTGTGTGTGTGTGTGTGTGTGTGTGTGTGTGTGTGTGTGTGTGTGTGTGTGTGTGTGTGTGTGTGTGTGTGTGTGTGTGTGTGTGTGTGTGTGTGAATGTGCATGTGTGTGTGTGTGTGTGTGTGTGTGTGTGTGTGTGTGTGTGTGTGTGTGTGTGTGTGTGTGTGAATGTGCGCGCGTGTGTGTGTGTGTGTGTGTGTGTGTGTGTGTGTGTGTGTGTGTGTGTGTGTGTGTGTGTGTGTGTGTGTGTGTGTGTGTGTGTGTGTGTGTGTGTGTGTGTTTGACAAAACAAGTTCAAAGAAGAAATCATAGACCCACCTACACTTCCAGGGATTGAACATCTGGAGGCATCCACCAGACCTCGGTTCTGAAGAATGCACAGACAGTGCTGTTATTAGCAGACTAGAAGCAAACATTCAAATGGACTGACACATCCAATGCACAGGGCTAGCTAGTTCCAGCAGACAGTCCAGAGTGCATCATGCATCGACAAGGACACCCCACAACCACTCACTGTGCTTCTGCTGCTTGTTACAAGTTTGAGCCTGAGTGCCCTGGTTGGCTTGGAGCACAAACCGGTTATCTTCCTCCACACCTTTTCGTGTCGCACCACGTGAAACACAAACACCGCAAAACCCTTTGCAAGACGCAGGAGGCAAAAGGTGTAAGTTGTGAGCGTACAGAGTAAATCAACCCTCTTGCTACGCCCACAAGCATGCTGAAGGTACTCTCTATAGCCGCCTTCATTAGCAGCACAGAACATAATACAAAACTTCCACTATTGGTGAAGGCACATACAGTAACACCCTTCACCACTGCACGTTTACTCAAGCGTGCGCTGTCCTCCCTACACTCACTTCCACGTCAAACCCAAGAGAGGCAGAAGTACAAGCACACTCTTGAGGACGTTCCTGTAGGACAGGGAGGAGCACACAACCTTCCACCTTCCACCTCCCATCCACCTCACGCAGCCTGGCCCAACAGGTTTGCTGCATATTTCGGTACTTCCCTTTAGACCAGGGACCCCAACAAACTGTATCACTGTATTGTTAACTAGCTCCCACCCCTCACGTTGCAAGTTTGTAGTTCTGCGCTTCATCCGAGGTCCTCCTTAGCTGCTGTTTCTTAGCCTTGTACACACTCCGGACTGCCACAGCCATGAATATAACATTGAACTACATTATAAGCGACACAGGGATGATTACAGCACTAGAGCAGCTTTAGGCACACTAGTCATGCAGTGCAAACCTGGTGACTAAGCATGCTTCAAGACAGACACAGTAACATGGGAATTTGCTATCTCTCTCTTCTCCCCTCCCCCCTTCCTACTCATCTCCTTGGTGCGTGCATGTGTGTGTGTCTGTGTGTGTGCGGCTCTGCAAGTAGTGAATGCTAAGCCTTGAGCTGCACGTGGTGTGCGCCCCCTCACCAGGCTGATGGCAATTGCAGGAGCAAAGAAAGCCCACACAAGTCCATAATCAGTCGGCAGCCAACAACTGAAGAAGAAATTGCAACAAGTATACACCAAAACGTACATTTCCCTCCACAACCCACTGCATGGGAGCTACAGATTAGTCTGTTCACACAGCACATATCAGTGGCTCTGTGCAGTGGGGTCGTCGTACTATCGGTTGCAGTTTGCAGCTGCAGTGGGTCTTGATACAATGAAGTAGTTTCGTTCTTCACTGACCAAAACAGCCACCAGTGTAGGAAGTACAATAAGTACAGGGGAGCCTTCAGGGGAGGGGGAGAAGGAGGGGGAGGAGCGAGGGCACAGGTGAGGGGAGTGTAGATCGCTGCATGAGAAGGTTATACGCATTGTTCATTAGTGTGTACGTGTGTGTGTCTGTGTGTGTGTGTGTGTATGTGTGTGTCTGTGTGTGTGTGTGTGTGTGTATGTGTGTGTCTGTGTGTGTGTGTGTGTGTGTGTGTGTGTGTGTGTGTCTGTGTGTGTGTGTGTGTGTGTGTGTGTGTCTGTGTGTGTGTGTGTGTGTCTGTGTGTGTGTGTGTGTGTGTGTGTGTGTGTGTGTGTCTGTGTGTGTGTGTGTGTGTGTGTGTGTGTGTCTGTGTGTGTGTGTGTGTGTGTGTGTGTGTGTGTCTGTGTGTGTGTGTGTGTGTATGTGTGTGTCTGTGTGTGTGTGTGTGTGTGTGTGTGTGTGTGTGTCTGTGTGTGTGTGTGTGTGTGTGTGTGTGTGTGTGTGTATGTGTGTGTCTGTGTGTGTGTGTGTGTGTGTATGTGTGTGTCTGTGTGTGTGTGTGTGTGTGTGTGTCTGTGTGTGTGTGTGTGTGTGTGTGTGTGTGTGTGTCTGTGTGTGTGTGTGTGTGTGTGTGTACAGGTGTGTGCGTGTGTGTGTACAGGTGTGTGTGTGTGTGTGTCTGTGTATGTGTGTGTGTGCGTGTGTACAGGTGCGTGTGTGTGTGTGCGTGTGTGTGGTGTTCACCCCATCCAATGAGGCAGTAGATCAGTCTCCATTTCATGGCGTGAGCTCCAAACACTCTCACCAGTAACATGTACATCATCAAGCCCTCACACAGCATCCAGCAGAAGACAGACAGGAAGAAGTAGTGCAGGAGGACGGCAACAATGGTGCAGGCCACCTGGTGGAGGGGTCAGGTGGAGGAGAGAGACGTGGGGTGGGTGTGGGGGAGGACAAGGGAAGCATGTGTGGAAGGAGAAGGAAGGGGAGGGGGAGATGGAGTGTGTACTTGCCTCAGACAAGCCCGCCTGCCATATGGCTCCGACAAAGATAACCAAACCACAGAATAGGGCGAAGCAGAAGTTCAAATGGACAAAGTTGACCACGTTCTTCTTCTCAAATTTACTACAGCAGGGAAGCATCAGACTGAGTGTGCCCACACAACACGCATACACCAATTATTTGTGTTATAATTATACAGCATATGTACTGTACCATGGTCATGCATACACACATAAATTGCACTGTACACAATGCTACTCACAACATGGCAATGAAGAAGACAATTGAAATGGACAAGCAGATGATAGAGATTCCACATCCAATGTAAGTGAGTATGGAGAAGAGGTCTCCAGGCTCCGGCTGCAATGAGGACAGGAGACAACACGCACTAGTGTGTGTGTGTGTGTGTGTGTGTGTGGTGTGTGTGTGTGTGTGCTGGTGTGTGTGTGTGTGTGTGTATGTGTTTGGTGTGTGAGTGTGTGCGCGTGTGTGTGTGTTTGGTGTGTGTGTGCTGGTGTGTGTGCTGGTGGTGGCACTAACATGGACCACTCCTCCGTAGTCCACAAGCATGGCAAAGCTTGTGAGGTGGGTGCTCTGACACCTGACGTCTCTGCCTTTCCCTGCCACTGTAGTGAGGTTCTCAGAGGACCATCCACTGTGCTCTTTCCTGTGCTCACACACACAGTACACACACAAAAATATTCATAATTGTTACAATACTAGTGTGAGTGGCCCAACCCTAACCTACTAGGACTAGTGTTAGTACTGTTACCATGGTAACCACATGCTATTGGGAGTACATAAAAAGTGTGATTGCTACCATTCACAGTTGCACTAGTTGAGTGATGCTAATGGCCCACCTTTCTGCACTGGTGGTCGAATTGTTTGAGAAGTCCCAGAACACGCACTCCGGCACAGAGCAGGATCCCTAGAGAGGAACACAACCGGACACGCAAGCTATTCCAGAGAAGGGGTTGATTGTTGCTGGGAACAGCTGGCCTTAGAGTGCGCTAGTGTGTTTGCTAATGTAAGTACAAAATTGATTGGCTATCACAGGTGAATGTACATGCACACACACACACAACACACGCAAACACATGCAAACACACATACACACACATACACACACACACACACACACACACACACACACACACACACACACACACACACACACACACACCTATGTACATACATGCATATACACAAACCAGTGTTTGCGATGTGTTGAAGTCAATGGACACTGGCGCTGCACTTGCAAAGGTACTCCCTTTTACACTGCTGCCCACCACTTGCACAGAAATCACTGCAGAGTCTATGTCAGATGCCCGGGATCTAAGCAGTGGGGGGCAGTAAACACTGCACTACACTGCAGCTTGTCACTGCAATGTACCAGTAGAGTGCAGAGCAGAGCCCCTCACCGACAGCTACTGCAGTTTCGAGGTAGGATCCGGCCTAGGTTGTCAAACACAGCCGTCACAACGCCCACAGCTCCATCTGCACACACACACAACATGTGCACACATGGACTGCATTCCTCTATCCCAACTGTACTCCCTAGTATTTTGTGCCCACAGCACTCCAATACAGCATGTATATACAACACTTTGTATGTACAGTAAGGTGAGCTAAAGACATTCTTGTGTGTTGCCCCTCACGTGGTTGTGCCCTCTCCTTCAAGACCTCCTCAGGGATGGTGACCACAGGGAGGGAACTGTTCCTGCCGAATGCTCTCAGCAGCGTCTCCCGGTCCTCCCCCAGGGGGTACTCAACAGGCTCCACTGCAGAGCTGGCATCTCCACCAACAAGATTCTGCACAGCTTTGACAACTGAGGTGTGCATGAGAAGGGAAGAATGCAGTGGAACCTCTCTATAGTGGACATTATTGGGACCTAGCTGGCTGTCTTGTATAGAGAGGTGTCCCTAATTCAGAGGTAGATTTGTACACAGCTCTATGTGGTTGGGCTGCGAACACTGTCCTCATTAGAAAGGTGTCCTTAATTCGAAGTGTTCTTTATAGAGAGGTTCTGCTGTACACTGAACAAGATCCAGCAAGCCACTATCTAGCATTGTCTGTGGGGCACATGAGCTTCTAGGTGAAGCACCTAGCACCACTAGCATATTGCTGGGGAAATGTCAATGATCACTAGAGCCACGTATGTAAGTCAAGGGAAGGGAATGTTATGCAACATCGCTCAGGATGGCTCTAAAGGTGTATTTGATGATGGCAGTCATGTGCCAGTTACTGCCATGTTTCCTCCCACGTATTCCTAATATGTGTATACCATTTTCCCCTTCCCCCACACACATGGACTACACCTGAAATCGCTAAACTGAGCACACACACAAGTGCACATGGCAGCACCTATGTGACTTCCTGTGAAGTTCCTCTCCACCTTCTCCTTGCCATCCAGAGTGTCAGTGAGAGCAGCTGAAATTCTCTCTACGCTGCCCAACAGCAAAGGGGAGCCCCCAGTGTAGCTGTCCTGTGGGGACAGGAAGGGAAAATCCCAAACTCAACCAAGCATGTTGTACTAGGGTGTGATGGAAGGAGTCATCTGCACACTCACGTCATCCAGTGTCCTCCAGCCGCCAAAGTAGGACATGTCAAGGATATTGTCAGATATTATGAGAAGAGTATCCTTTGATGTCACAGGAGACAAGTAAATGGAGGGAGGGTGGTAGGAGGAGAGAGGGTGGTAGATGGAGGGAGGGTGGTAGATGGAGGGAGGGTGGTAGGAGGAGAGAGGGGGAGGGGAAGGGAGGATGGTAGGAGTGTGAGGGAGGGTAGGAGTGTGAGGGAGGGAGAGAGGGAGGAGAGTGAATACACTTTGATGATATATAGTGGGTGGTGCAGCACCAGGTGAAAAGGGGCTTACTGTGTCATTCTCCTGAAGTGATGCAATCACAAGTGTTCGCTCAGCATACCTGAAGCAGAAAGAAGTGTGCTGACACACATGCAACAGCCTTCGCCTTTGATGGGGTTCAAACGTTTAAAGTGGCACAATAACGTACTGCGACACAAGATCCAAGAAGTTATTGGTGGTATTGAGATCTCTGGGGAAGAGAGGCCTGGTTCTACTCTCAGGATTGGTTGTGTCCTTCAGTACAGACGACACACTTCTGATCATGTCCACCACACTTTCATTTATCCCCAACTTTTCTGTCCCACTGCCGTCTGGAAGGCTGGCCAAAAGCATCTCAATCTGTAAAGGAATGACTTCAATGTGGTCTCTGATGCTTGCAATGAATACCACTAGCTGTTCCTTATCAGCTGGCATGATAACAGGAGACTAGTGCACATGCATACGTACACATCCCACAGTCACTGGGGACACTCACACTCTCCTGCAGACCCTTGAGCTCCTCGCACTCAGAAACGTCAGGCTCTCCCCATGTGTCAGCAGCTACACACACCCTGGAGGCTCTTCCTGTGGGGGCAGATGGGAATTTGAATTACATAGCTGCATAGCCTCAGGGAACGTTAATTATACATTAATGTTATCTACTTTCCACCAGTTTCTCTATGTTGCTTGCATTGGAGCTGTCTGAGCAGATAGGACTCCTATGGTCAGGTTCAACCCATCTCACTCTCCCATTCTGTCATATCTTCCCTCCCTCTCTCCCCATCCCCTCCCCTCCCCCCTCACTGACCAGCATTGTTGTCCCCTGCGACACAGTTTTGCATGTCCGTACCATCCACTGCAGTCACTGTCCACAATATCCCCCACTCGTCACTCTCACCATCACATCTGTCTCCATCTGTATGTGAACAAGATAACCACACCTGTAGGTATGCACCTTAATCGAGCAAGTTCAACTTGTGTATATGTTTTGTTATAGAGAGACATTCAAATGCACTCACACAGTTGCAATCACATAATACTCCAATTTTGCAACATCGCACGTATGTAGTGTACATACTTAATTAATACATACATGTGCAGAATATCTATGTACATATATTGCAGTATAATTATACACAGCACAGGATGGTATTAATATTATATTATTATCATTGTATATATCCCATACTATAGATAACAATATGCAAGATGGAATACCATACGCAGTAATCACTGTATTATGTGCGCAGGACAATAACGCATTACTGCATCATACACTGCACAAAGCTACCCCTGCATGCCACCCATGTATGTACTCACCTTCAATGTAGACTTCAAATACAACCACACGAGATCCTCCTCCAGCGTGAAGATTGCTCACATTAGCTGTGAACATCACGACGTCACTTGCAAGTTCTGCTTCAAGTGTCGTCAGCCTGGACACTCCACTGCCAAGCATCTCTACATCAGTCATGACACTGTACTTCCCTCCTTCTGAAATGGGAGCTCCATTTAGTGCCCACTCCACAGTGGGCCTCACATTGTAACTGGTAATGTTCACACTTAGTGTAAAGTTGCTGCTGACAAACACACTCCTGACAGCGGGTGACACGGGGACAACAGTGGGAGCCACAGTTGCTGCAGGGGGAGAAGGAAAGGTACATTCGATTCAGCTACTGCAACTGTAGCAGACACTGCAAACAGCACGTTGAAGGCACATCACAAGGAATAGGACTTGGGGCACCAGTACAGTCACTGTGCAGGATATAAGTACAAAGGAACTACACACGATTGGATGGTACTATTGCAGTAGCTACCCTGTAGGCACTTCGTGTTCTACAACTGAGTTGAAAAGAATCACACCTCCCTTCCCTGCACTAACGTTCTTGCTGCACGGTCACTGATGCCGAACTTTTTCCTGCCCCATTCTGCACTGCACAGGTGTAGTCTGTATAGTCGTCCAGTGACGTGATGTTGACAACTAGCACTAGAGTGTAGCCATGGCGAACACTTTCCAGTGACTCTCCTCCCTTCATCCAAGTGAAGTTAAAAGGACCCAGTCCATGGGAAGCACATGTCAACTTGACCATCCCACCAAATAGCACAGGAGATGGTGGGTTCGGGTTGATGAAGGGAACTGGGAGGGCTTTGCAAAGGAAATAGTGAAATTCATATTATGCGCATACGTACATACATCAAATGTTATAATGAATGAATGGATGAATGAATGAAATGAATAAATGATTATAAATTTCATTAATTAATTTGGTAATTAATCGATAAATGATCACATTCAACAAGCTACAGATTCCACTGACACACTGAAACAGGCTGTGTACAAAGGATACCCTTGATACACTGAAGCCAGTGGTACACAAGTGGCTGTGCATGTGACGCCCATGTTTGCACATACCTGCTTCTGTCAGTGATATCGATTTTTGTGTCTGTGCAACAGAATTGTTCACACGACAAGTGTAGGTATCAAAGTCATCTGGTTGGATGTCTGACAAGGCCAGCTGAGACATAGTCTCGTCCACCACAACATCAGCTAGTGGGTGCATGGCGCTCCCTTTAAACCACATGAAGGAGTAGTCAGAGGGGATCCCCCCTGAAGCGGCACATGTGATAGTGACGTTATCGCCTACAGAGGCAGGTGACTTGGTGACCAACAGGGAGACAGATGGAGGGGCTGGGGGGAGGAGAGGGTGAATGGGGAGGGGAAGGGGGAGGGGAGGAAGGGAGGGGAGGGGAGCCAAGGTGCTTGGTGAGCCCAAGTTCAGTTACACAGTAGTGCAGAAAAGGCAGGACAATTGACAATTGTCACAACACACACACACACACACACACACACACACACACACACACACACACACACACACACACACACACACACACACACACACACACACACACACACACACACACACACACACACACAGCCCACACTTTCTGATTTCCTTACCATAGATCATAACAGTAGCTTCCGGTGAAGAAGAATGCACTTCAATACTCCCATTGCGATCAATGGCGGCTGTGCACAGCACACCAACATCAGCACTGCTGCCATACTCCTCAGCAGTAAACTTCACATCACCTGTCGTGTGAATGACCATACTGTTTGTCTCGTCAAAGTCCACTTGTGGAGTGGTTATGCGTTCGGTCTGCCCCACTTTGACTGTCACAACTGACTGTGGAAATGACGCGACACGACAACTGACGATCAACAGTTCAGGGGTGATGATGAATGTGGGGGCAGTGAGGTTAAAGGCTGGAGCACCTGGAAGAAGGAACAGGAGTGAGTGAGGTGACCAGCCACAGGGAAGTGAGCTATCTGCAGAGCAACATGACACGAGCTCACTCCACAATGAAGCTACACCAAAGACCAGTCAGACGTTCTGGTGTAATATACTAAGAGGGTTGCAACTGCGACAGACAGTGGGGGTGATTGTGGATCTCTCCATGAAGTACAAACATGGCTCAAACAGTCTTACGTTTGTGCAGCATGGAAAGAGTTGGTTGTTGGCTCATGCAGACTGATGCAGTACATGCAGCAATGAATAAAATTATGCAGCGATGAATATAATTATGCAGCAATGAATATAATTATGCAGCAATGAATAAAATTATCTATACCCAAAGCAACTTCTCTCTCACTGAAAGGTTGCACTTGGAACGCCATGTCCAGCTGGGATGTTCCTTGCAGCCGAGCTACATACTCCCCAGCATCCTCCACCACAGCGCTGTCCACATTCAGTACCTGCCCAAAGTTGGAAAGGCTGAAGTGATCACTCTCTGCGCCGTTGTAATACCAGGTAAGGGTCTCGAAGGCCCCAGAGGCCGTCACCGCCAGCTCCAAGGCAGAGGGTGGGGACAGCACAACATACTGTGGGGAGACAGGGTTGAGGATGGCCTCACCTGTGGGGGGAGGAGCAGGGCAGAGGAGTAGCTGGGAGGAATGGAGGGAGGGAGGTCTGATAGACAGGCTCCAGCTGTGTTGCAAGGAGAGAGTGCATACCATGTGCAGTGGAGCATGGCTGACCCCCCCAACCACAAACAAGTGATAAGTATTATAGTTCAAGCTGCAACATGATGTACTGTAGGTATTTTGCATGTCAATATATTAACCTGATGCATATAGCTTATTATATACTTATATACAAGATTGATATACCACAGTGGCCGCAGTATTGAGGTATTGTAAGTCACACACAGCTTCTATATAGTATCACATGTCCATGCAGTGTCACACATGTCACTGACCTGTTGACAGGAAGATCTTCCTGCTGGTGACCCTGGTCAATGCCGAGTCAGCTGTGCACCCATACACACCATTCATTGCAGGAGAGAAGGGGCTAAAAGTAATGGCGAGTGTCTTCTGCACCCTAGCTGGCCCCACAGGGGTAGACATAGCCACAGACACACTGGTGCCATTGCCAGTGCTAAGCGGTCTCCCATTCACATTAGCGTGCAAGCTAAACTCTCCAGGGCTCTCCACGACACATTCAATGGAGAAAGAAGCGTTGGGTTGTATGTTGAATCGGTTGCCATCACCATCCATAGCAGTCAGAGAGGAATGCAGTGCAACGGAGGGAGGGGATGTGAGGTCAGTGACCAGCGTGAGAGATCCTGTCAACAGAACACAATGGGAAGAATCAATGCAGTGCATGAGGGTGCATACTAATGCATCAGAAACTACATTTGTATGTGTGTGTGTGTGTTTGTTTGTGTAGATAGTGTGTGTTTAGCAACATGTATGGGAGAGGACTCCATGTGTTTCTTGTGCAAATTCACCCATTTCTCTGACATGCACTACTTGCGAATCGTTTCCAGCACTGTTCTCAATCACACATGTGTATGTTCCAAAGTCACTCTTTGCCACTGCAGCAAGCTTCAGCATGGTAGAAGTGTGATTACCAGTAACTGCTACACGAGCACTTGAACCCACTGGCATGGCATCAAACAGCCAAGTCAGAGAGTGCGGACAAGCATTGGCAGCTTGGCAGACAAGGGAGATGGGCTCCCCCTCGCTAAGCACTGGGTCATTGGGGGCCACACTGAGCAGCATTGGAGCAGCTAGGGATGTAGGAGGGACACAAGAGTGACTTATGTTACATGCAGCATACAGCATTAAACAGTATGTAGGAAAAACACACACACAGGCACATGCACACACACACACACACACACACACACACACACACACACACACACACACACACACACGCACACACACACACACACACACACACACACACACACACACACACACACACACACACAGCAATGCATGAAGTGGTCTCATCACACACGTCAGCCAGCCTAGAGCGCTACACCCTCCACCCTGGTGCTTGCTAGGGTCGTAAGAAGCCAGGTGGAGAGGGTCTAGCATACTAGACTAAGGCTGTGTGCTACTCACCTAGCACTCGCAGAGTGGCGGTGGCATTGCTGGTGTAGGTGGTACCACCAGAGACACTTGAGACGGTGCAGGTGACCGTCCCTCCGCAGTCCAGAGTGCTGAGTGCCTGAAGGGTGATGGTTCTCCTGGCAACATGGGATGTGGTGCCCGTAGCTTCACTGACAAGCACCGTCTCCCCAGCGGTGTGACTGGCAGATACACCGGTCACTGTGAATGCAATGAAGACCTCCAGAAATGCACTCCCTTCACAGGTGATGTTGAGAGATCCTCGTTCCTGTGCCTCCACAGATGCAGGTAGAGACACACTAGGAGAGGCTAATAAGGGATAGTGCAACGGGTCATTGCCGGGTAGAAGGTATTGTGTTTGTTGTTTGAACACGTTCAGCATGCAATTTGTCAACAGCCTCACAGTGACACAAAACACAAGAAGAAGTAGAAGGTGGAAGCATTGAATCATGCATTTGGCATTCAGTGAGAGGTGTGCAAGAATTACTCTCCAGTAACACGCTAGGAAAGGCTACAGGATATAGCAGTGGGTCAGTGGGAAACAGGCATTGTGCTTGTTTTCGTGAGCAAACAGTTTGCCAACAGTTCATAATGACACTAAACACACTTGTAGGGGCAGCTGGAACCATACATTTCACATTTATTGCAATACAGGTGTGGAAGAATTACTCTAATGTTGTTGAATTACTCTGCAGACAATCTACACTTGTATTTGCAAGAATACTTGCACTGTGTAACACATGGCATCCACTCACCATCATCATCCGATAATACATGAACGACAAAGTCCAACTCCACACTTGGTGCACCTCTCGGTTCTGCTACAATAGCAGGTGCATAGTAACCAAATCTATGAGCAGCTGTTTGACTAGCAACAGTGTATCTCTGGTTCAGGTTGCTAATGGTAACACCACTGGATTCAAAAGTAGAAAGACGCTCAAAACTAGCAAAACTAGGGTCATCTGCGCTATACACCCAGTCGCTCTGGACATAGTCCCCTCTGAAGTCGGCATCAAGGACCAGGTCTTCTTCCTCTGACAGGAACACAACACCTGTGATGTGACTTTGGATGACACTGGGCTCAGCTGTAGGAAAGAGAACAGAAATCACAGACTTGTCAAGAAACCTGTTTTACCTCTACTATACTTGAAGGAAAGGCGATGGAGATGATTAACTGACATCTGCCAATGGCAATATATACGCATGTGCTCTCGTGCACAACTTACAAGTTCCATAAAGGAATAAATCTGCTGCCTCATCAAGAACGAATGGTAGTAGTCCACTGCTCAGGGTGGCATTGCAGTAATAAACCCCATTATGCTCAGGCTGGAAATTTGTGAAATTGAGGGAAATTTGCTTCCGTCCTGCCTGAGGGTCAGCAGGAGTCAGTACAGTGTCAGACAAGTCTCCATCTCCAATCACCCGACCATCTTTATAGAACTCCAGTGTATAGTCCGATGTTGAGGCATGACTAGCATAGCAAACTATGCGGAAATCTGCTCCTCTTTGAATATTGTAGCGATGTGCAAATGGAGGTCCTACTGGATTCAGTGATCTAACTTCTGCAGCAGGAATCATGTCTGGAGTCCTGATGATTGGATCTGTGGGAAACAAAGAGTGAAGAGTTTCCTGATGCATCATCACTGCCATCAGAGACCTCACTACACGGGTGCATCAGCCCTACACATGAACAGTGTTTACACTGCCTGCAGCAAGAATGGATCATCAACCACTCATTTACGCACTAATATTCCATGGCATGAAAGTTATATTAGGCATTTACTACTAACATTCCATCTCAACTGCAGTGGAGAAAGGAAGAAGTCCTTAGCACCACGGAGAGGCAGGATGATACAGAGGCTGGTAGCATTAGACTAGGCCATTTTTATCCTCACTTTGACATGTGTGATGACATAGGTGATTATGCAACATTAACTACCATTACACAATTGGCAGTGCCTGTATTAAATACAAAAACATGAGAAATACAACCGGTAATTGAAGAAACAAGAAGGCAGGCCACATGATGTGCAAGTGTTTGTCCTTTTGTCTCACCTTGTGCATTGCTGCCGTAACTGTGTAGCAGAAGAACTGCATGAAGAATGAAGCACACAGCAGTCTCACAATTAATCTCACACATTAAGTGAAGACAATTAATATGCACAGCACAGTATGATGGTCTATAAACTACAGCTACTTCTGTCCTGGAGAATAAGTGAGGATATATACTAGGCCTCAGGGTCTACTACGCACCCAGGGTCTGAGCTGACTGAGTATGTATGTGGCAACACAGTATATCTGTAAGTCAGAAGTGTCGATAAGGGCCGCGAAGATTACCACGAACTGAAGCTATGTAGAACCATCTAGCGTGCATGCATGTAGGTAGCTAGCTAGCTAGCAAAGCGTTTGACACACGATTTGCTATGCGCTTCTAAACTTAGCGGAACTCCAGTCAGACCACCAATCGCTGCATGCCTATGCTGACCTGCTGAAGATTTCCGTAGTACTACAACCGTGCGGTAGGGACGGTGGTGGGAGGGAACACACCGGACTGCTGTCTCAGCTACTGCTAAACTCACCGCAAAGGAGCCGAATGAGTAGGTCGCGCAACATTAACGCACTCTCGGCCATGCTAGCAATTTTTCATGCAACGCCGGGAAATGCTAGGCTAACCTTGCAGAGCCAGTAAGCACCACGTCGGGAACGCCATCTCCAAAGTCGGAAGCGGTCCCACCCGTTTGCTCCGCCCAGCGATTTCAACATTACAGAGTTAAACCCTGTAATAAGTAGCCCATGCAGTCACGTGCACATTGCATACTGGTGTGTGTTCAGATCATGCTGTAGAAACTACAATTATGCTACAGCTGCAGGTTAAGACCCCAGGCTGCTGGCTGTAGTCTGCACAGAGAATCAGTGCATGAGCTTTGCTGCACTCCTCCACATCTCCTAGCTTGGCTGCAACTTTGAGAGCAGTGAAATGTTGGAGGTTGCATTTCACTGGCTACAGAGTCAGCTATGTACTCTTCTTATGCAGTGTACAGCTGAGCTATTATTAGTTCATAGTGTATGTTGTTATATCATAGACGTGGAATATGTGAAGAAACCTTGACTAGGTACACTGATTATAGATCGAAATTCATTAGCCAGGGATGATTAGAAAAGCCAAACGTTTCGACAGCAGTATGCAAGTGTCTTCATCAGCAGCTGTACAGGTGTCAAGGTGTTTGGCTTCCTACTCATCTTTGGCTAGTAAATTCTGAACTTACAATCAGTCAGATATGGGATATCTATATGGCTATATGGAATGCGTACAAGGCTATCATGTGTTTTGTATGTTTGTATATTTCATTACATGTACAACGAGATTCTTGCCTTGATACAAATAACAGATACGTAGACATCTGACGGAAGACAACATGTGAAAGAATTGAATATTAGTTCATTCCATTTACAGGTGTTGTTCAAAATAATTCACAGGACAAAACAAAACAATTATTAATAATGTGTTTCATATTCTCTATACAATTGTCTTATGGATTTACAAATGGCAAGTCCAACAGTTCAACTGCTGATTTTCTGGCTGCTGCCTCTCTGCGCACAGACAGACACACAGACACAATGAATACCTCACCAGCTCCACTTGATGTAGCTCAGCAATGTGTGTGTGTGTGTGTGTGTGTGTGTGTGTGTGTGCGTGTGTGCACGCGTGTGTGCATGTGTGTGTGCATGTGTGTGTGTGCGTGAATTTCCAAGGCAACACTCTCCCACCCACTCACTTTACAAAGCATTTCGACAAGAAGTTCTCTGCATGTTCTGAGCAGTGGGGGGGCAAGTCAGGGAGGACCATCTGGGCCTGTGTCGCAATCCGAAACATGGCCGCCATAGGCTCAAGGTCGTACAGTGGAGGACGACAGGTCAGCATCTCTACCACAGTGCAGCCAACACTCCTAATTGTTAGTGGGCGGGAAGGTTTGGGAGGGGGAGGGGGAAGACGAGAAAGGAGGGGGGGTAGGAAATTGGTGGAGTAGAGTGGAAAGAGTTTCAGCCACAAAAGTCATCAGTTAAAACAGGTGAGTGAGTGTATGCATGCGCATACGCATGTACTCACCAAATGTCGGCTTTTGTTGTATGGGACTTCCCGTGAATCACCTCGGGGGCCATCCAGTAGGGCGTACCCTGTACAGACTTGGCACTCTTCCCACTTCGGATGGTCTGCACATGGACAGTCAATAGTGGTGCTGAAGGGGGTCTCACGTGTGGGGCACAGTGTCATATGTATCAAACAGACACTCACATGTAGCCGCTTAGAGGCACCGAAGTCGGCCAGTTTAACATTCCCATCAGAATCTCGGAGTATGTTTGCACCTGAGGTGACATATGACGACATGTACGACATTCATCACACACACACACACACACACACACATGCACACACACATGCACGCACGCATGCAAACACACCTTTGATATCTCTGTGCACTATATTGTGGTCGTGGAGGTAAGCTATTCCCTCTAGTATCTGTCTGGTGTACTTCCGAGTCAACACCTCATTCAGTGCTCCCACGTTTCGCAGGTGTTGGTGTATGGATCCCTGCAAAGTGCACACCATCAGTTACACTCACGCACACACAGACATCCATACCCACCCCCACACCTGCACACCCATATACATATGTACATACATCACACACAGACATACGTACACACGGATGCAATACAATAACATCCTGGGAACACTATACTCAAGTGCATATGCCCACCACTCACCCCAGACAAGTGCCCACCACTCACCCCAGGCATGTACCCACCACTCACGCCAGACATGTACCCACCACTCACCCCAGACAAGTGCCCACCACTCACCCCAGACATGTACCCACCACTCACCCCGGGCATGTGCCCACCACTCACCCCAGACATGTGCCCACCACTCACCCCAGACATGTACCCACCACTCACGCCAGACATGTACCCACCACTCACCCCAGACAAGTACCCACCACTCACCCCAGACAAGTGCCCACCACTCACCCCAGACATGTACCCACCACTCACGCCAGACATGTACCCACCACTCACCCCAGACAAGTGCCCACCACTCACCCCAGACAAGTGCCCACCACTCACCCCAGACATGTACCCACCACTCACGCCAGACATGTACCCACCACTCACCCCAGGCATGTGCCCACCACTCACCCCAGACATGTACCCACCACTCACCCCGGGCATGTACCCACCACTCACCCCAGGCATGTACCCACCACTCACGCCAGACATGTACCCACCACTCACCCCAGGCATGTGCCCACCACTCACCCCAGGCATGTGCCCACCACTCACCCCAGACATGTACCCACCACTCACCCCAGACAAGTGCCCACCACTCACCCCAGACAAGTGCCCACCACTCACCCCAGACAAGTGCCCACCACTCACCCCAGACATGTACCCACCACTCACCCCAGACAAGTGCCCACCACTCACCCCAGACATGTACCCACCACTCACCCCAGACAAGTGCCCACCACTCACCCCAGACAAGTGCCCACCACTCACCCCAGACATGTACCCACCACTCACCCCAGACATGTACCTACCACTCACCCCGGGCATGTGCCCACCACTCACCCCAGACATGTGCCCACCACTCACCCCGGGCATGTGCCCACCACTCACCCCAGGCATGTGCCCACCACTCACCCCGGGCATGTGCCCACCACTCACCCCAGACATGTGCCCACCACTCACCCCAGGCATGTGCCCACCACTCACCCCAGGCATGTACTCTGTGAAGATGCAAAGTTTGGCTTCACTTCGCTCTGTGCCGAAGTACGTGACGATGCGTTCATGGCGAAGGTTCTTGAGCAGTTGTATCTCAACCTCAAGTGACTGCACTTCCTGCATGGGAGAGGTTGGGGCAGGGGTGGGGAGGGGATGGTGCAAAGGGTGGGGTAGGCGGTGGAGCAAAGGGTGGGGAGGGGTGGAGTGGGGCAGGGGGTGGAGAAGGGGTGGGGCAGGGGGTGGAGCAAAGGTGGGGAGGGGTGGAGGAGTGGGGCAGGGGGTGGAGAAGGGGTGGGGTAGGGGGTGGAGAAGGGGTGGGGCAGGGGGTGGAGCAAAGGTGGGGAGGGGTGGAGGAGTGGGGCAGGGGGTGGAGAAGGGGTGGGGCAGGGGGTGGAGAAGGGGTGGGGCAGGGGGTGGAGCAAAGGTGGGTAGGGGTGGAGTGGGGCAGGGGGTGGAGAAGGGGTGGGGCAGGGGGTGGAGAAGGGGTGGGGTAGGGGGTGGAGAAGGGGTGGGGAGGGGTGGAGGAGTGGGGCTGGGGGTGGAGAAGGGGTGGGGTAGGGGGTGGAGAAGGGGTGGGGTAGGGGGTGGAGAAGGGGTGGGGAGGGGTGGAGGAGTGGGGCTGGGGGTGGAGAAGGGGTGGGGTAGGGGGTGGAGAAGGGGTGGGGTAGGGGGTGGAGAAGGGGTGGGGAGGGGTGGAGGAGTGGGGCTGGGGGTGGAGAAGGGGTGGGGCAGGGCTCAGAGGTACTACAACTGCAGAAGCCGTTGAGTGCAGTGCAGACAATACACAGCCCTACTGCAAGCTAGCAGAGGTAGTGATGCTATATGGGTCAGCAGGTGGGCTAACTAAGGCTGCAGCAGCCGGAAGAATCTTTCATAGGTGTATGATGGGCAAGAATGAAGTGGGGGCTTCTCAGTTGGCTGAAGCATGTAGGATACACAGTTCTCTTGTACCAACTTGAAAGTGGATGAAAATCCTGCCAACGTTTCGACCTGATGCTATGGTCTTCTTCAGGATGAATGTCTTTGCCTGAAGAAGACCGGAGCATCACAGTCAAACTGTTGGCAGGACTTTCACCGACCTTCGAGCTGGTATCAGAGAACTGTGTATCCTGTGTACTGGGTATATGTAGGTAGGAGCCCAGTACCTTCTGTGTACCAGGGTCTGATTGTGGATCTATGTCCACCACCTTGACGGCCAGCTGCCTCCCTGTGTCACGATCGTGGCAGATGAAGACTTGCCCAAAGGCACCTGCCCCAAGCAGCTTTCCCTTGCTCCAGTTCTTGGGAGGGTTCACTGCAGAACACACACACACACACACACAAAACACAACACTCCACCCCATTCGAGAAGAGGTGAGGAGGACCATGGCTGATAGAGAGCAGTGATGCCGACAAAATCAACATACACACGTGTATACACACGTTCGTACATAGCACACACACAAATATGAGCAAGTATGTCGTCACTATGTGTCTGGAGCAACACTTCTCTGCCGACCGCAACACTTCACTGAAACAACCACACACTTGTCCATGACCCAGCCCGCCCCCGTTAGTGGGCCCTCCTCTAGTCTTCCCACCGAGAAGGCTGACCGGCAGCGACGGCCAAGTCGGCCAACACCTGTATTGCTGGGTCGCTCTCCGTGGTACGCAGAGATTCCGAGCTGGAGCCCAGCTCTCGGTTGGAGAGACGGCCGGGACTAGTGTTGCGTTGGATGATGACCTTCCTCTGTCTCCTCCGATTGGCTCTGGTGTCATCGTAGTGTGAGCGTGGGTATGTCCTGTAGTACACTGCACAAGGGAGAGAAGGGCACAGTGGACAAACTAATGTGATATGCACCCTCTCCCTTCACCAACATTCCTGTCCCTTCACCATCACCCCTCTCCCTTCACCATCACCCCTCTCCCTTCACCATCACCCCTCTCCCTTCACCATCACCCCTCTCCCTCATCATCACCCCTCTCCCTCACCATCACCCCTCTCCCTTCACCATCACTCCTCTCCCTTCACCATCACCCCTCTCCCTTCACCATCACCCCTCTCCCTCACCATCACCCCTCTCCCTCACTGTCACCCACTCCCAAACCATCCCACCCCACCCCTTCTCACCTCCTGCCCGCTCAATGAGAGAAGCCACATCTACCGAGTGCCGCTCCTTCCGAGGGTACGTTTGTGTTGACACGTTCATGTCTCCCGGCGGGTACAGGGGCTCTGGGCACCAAACGTATGGGCTTATTAAATCACCATGGGATTAAGCTTTCGCTGTTTGAGGGTTTTCAACACATTCATGTATTTTATCTTCACTGGTTCAGGATCACTTAAACATACATACATACATACATACATACATACATACATACATACATACATACATACATACGTACATACGTACATACGTACATACGTACATACGTACATACGTACATACGTACATACGTACATACGTACATACGTACATACGTACATACTAACATACGTACATACGTACATACGTACATACATACATACATACATACTAACATACGTACATACGTACGTACATACGTACGTATGTTAGTATAATACATACCCTACCCTACAGGGCTGGCCAACTGTGCCAGGAGAGGCAGTGTCTCCTGCATCCATCGTGAGATTCACGTCTCTAATGTGAATCACTCCTTACAGCTACTTCAGTGGAAGGTTGGGCACATCATCATCGTACTGCTAACGAATCAAGAGTGTAGTTAAATGAAAGTCCATACACAACCGAATGAGACTCCAATTTGCATGTACTGCAAAGATACGTACGTACGTATGTACGTACAGCTGAAGGACTTTATCTGAATCTGTTGTTGCTCATTTTGCAGTCACGTATCATTTTATCTGAAATGCTCACATTTTGCCATCCGAACCACAAAAACTGCGAAAGTTTAGTCCCACAAAATTTAAGCCCATACATACACCAGGGCAGATTGCACACACGCACACACACACACACACACCACACACACCACACACCATCCTCAAAGGCCAGGGGTATCTCTGCGCTGTGCAGACTGAGTGTGTCATAGTCAACGGAACGCGAGCTGGTGGTGATGTCGCTGTGCAGTGAGATGGCATCAGGGCTGGGAGAGAAGTGGGAGGGGTTTCCCCTATCGGTGCTGACGTCCTCCTCTGGGATGAACTTGCCTCCTCCCTGTGTGGGGGTCAGAGGTCAGGGGTCAGGGGTCAGGGGGAAGAGTGCGGATGTGCTAGAAGGGTGACGTCATAGTATGAGCAGCTCAACACACACTTAGGATAACTGGAATACAGTGGAACCTCTCTATAAAGGACACTCTGAATTATTGACACCTCTCTAATGAGGGCACTGTCTGCAGTCCCAACCACATAGACCTATGTATAGATACCTCTGAATTAGGGACACCTCTCTATACAGGACAGCCAGCTGGGTCCCAATAGTGTCCACTATAGAGAGGTTCCACTGTATACAGGACAGCCAGCTGGGTCCCAATAGTGTCCACTATAGAGAGGTTCCACTGTATACAGGACAGCCAGCTGGGTCCCAATAGTGTCCACTATAGAGAGGTTCCACTGTATACAGGACAGCCAGCTGGGTCCCAATAGTGTCCACTATAGAGAGGTTCCACTGTATACAGGACAGCCAGCTGGGTCCCAATAGTGTCCACTATAGAGAGGTTCCACTGTATACGGGACAGCCAGCTGGGTCCCAATAGTGTCCACTATAGAGAGGTTCCACTGTATACGGGACAGCCAGCTGGGTCCCAATGGTGTCCACTATAGAGAGGTTCCACTGTACGTACTAGTGATGTGACTCAGACACTGGAGCTTTAGAGAGAGGCCCACCTGAACTGAGAATGCTGAGTGGAAGGAGGGTGTGGTGGAGGGGGCGGGGTGATACCCTGGTGGGGGTTCCCCAACAGGTCCCCTTCCTTGGTCACTTTGGAACATCCGGCCGAGGTCATCTGGTTCAAACAGCGGCTCAGTGGTTGAGACTGGCGGGTCAGACTGCAGTCTGCTGGAGCCGGAAGTGTGGAGGGGGAGGAAAGGAGACAGTGGAGGAGGGGAGTGGAGTGGAGGGGGGAGTGGGTGTGTTAGGAGTGTGACATGGAGGTGGGATGACAGGTTGTGCTGATGGTGGGAGGAGCACCAAATGACGGGCATCCCCCACTGCACATGGGTGGTGAGAGGAGAGTAAGAATGGAGGAAGCAACGTACCTGTCGGGTCGAGGCTGGGGCCGCCAGTCAAACAGTGGTGGTGTCTGCAGACATGCAAGTATGGGAGGGGGAGGGGAAAGTGAAGACAGGAGAGAGGATGACTCATCTGATTGCGAAAGATGCACACACGACACACACTGCTACATAGATAGGTACATAGCCAGCTACTCATGTATTTAATTGCAGGACAAATACCTCCATGAAATCACACTTAGCCATGCATATGACATCATATGACATCATACACAACACAATGACATCACACATGACCACATTCTGCAATTACTGTACTGAATGAATGGCCCTAATGACAAAACACACACAACAGTGGACAGGAGTTCCTCAAGAGGATGGAAGGCTGCACATGCACGTACCATGTGCACAAAACAGTCACATGCAAGTCACATGACAAGTGGCCACGCCCACCTACCTGCGGTTGCCGAGGTGACCCCAAGGTAGGTGACATTTGAAAAGTGGGGGAGACGTTGGTGGGTGGTGTGGGAGGGGTCATGGGGGCTTTCTGGTCCGCAATTAGAGTGATCTTCAACAGTGACTGGGATGCAGAGTCATAGAGCTGAACTGCTCTGTTGATGTCTTGTTGGTCAAATATAGCTTGTAAGCCTTTGACCTGCACATGCAAACAGCACTTTGAACAGTCACATGAGCATCACATGACAGTCACATGACCATCACATGACAGTGTTACACACCTCACTGCTGTAGTAGTAGAGGCTGTAGCGATTGCCAAATCTCTTCCACACGTACTCCCAAATGTCACCGAGATCCAGTGGGCGAACCATCATGACGATCGCCTTCTCCTCCCCAAGCTCAAACTTGACTCTCACCTGTCCGTTGCTTGAGTTGCTGATGGGCTACACACGCAGAGAGGGAGAGAGAGAGACAGAGATCACCTGCGGGAGGCATCTTGGTCCCTGCAACATGAGCTCCATGGTGAACACGTGCGGTGAAAGGTGAACAAATGCACTGCATGAGATGTACGTACCACACAGATGCGTATCTAACCTGGTTGGCGTCAAAGATGGGGTAGTTGGTATTGGTGTTCTGTCCACGCGCCCTGGCAGTGGCTATCAAGGTCTGTCTAATATTTGCATCTAGTTCTTCCCTTTGCGGCTCAGCTGAGAAAAAGAGGATATGTGATATGAAGTGACAAGGTCTATGGTGACACATGCACAGCTTCTCCATCAGGAAGTACAAAGGTTACAAGACAGTCATCAGTGAAGCTTCTGAAATCACACACCACACAAGACACACTCAAGCAGGAAGTAAATGAGCAACACTTCTGCTTTGGAAAGGATGGAGGGCTTGCAGGACGTTTCGGCTCGAGAGCTGCTGTCAACTGCCTACAGGGTCTCACAGGGCTACAAAGTCACAGGACACGCTATGACACGAGAAACACACAGATAAGTACATCACACTTCCACGTCATCCACCCCACTCATCACTACTACGTGGTGTGATTCCATCCCAACACCCTGTCACCACACACAAGCTACACCACAGCCACACTGCAAGATTATACAGGTTGAACACAGTCAGGACTCAGACCAACACCACAGAGATGACACGGCTGGAGAAGGGGGCAAGGTAGACATTGAGTACACCTAACGGGGACCTATACACCATCCATCACACTCTTGCGTGCAGGGTGGACACTCCTACTCTTTCCAGCATGCTCCCAGTTACCATTACACAGCAGTTCCACTCTCATTTGAGGCCATAGTAATACCCTCACTATGTCCCAATTGCATTTCAGCAGTTTTACCTTTAATAGGGAACTTATGCACTACTACATGCTCACACAACACAGTCTGTGTCTTGCTGACAATGTAGACCTCTGCCAATGGAAGACAACTGTAACACCATGACTAAATAGAGTTTGAGAACACACACACACTCTCTCAAACAAACACACACACACACACACACACACACACACACACACACACACACACACACACACACACACACACACACACACACACACACACACACACACACACACACACACACACACACACACACACACACACACACACACACACACACACACACACACACACACACACACACACACACACACACACACACACAACACATACACAGAGAGCAAGACAGACATGCACACACGCGCACACACACACACGGACACACACACACACACTCCTGAAGACTCACTTGAAAACCTCAACTCGCATACCACACATCAATCAAACTAATACCACACGGGGCGCTGGAGCAATGGCGTAGAATATACTCACCGATGTAAGACATCTTTCAACGATTTTCTCTCGCGCCTCTTCCCCGTGTCAAAACGCTTCCGACAGTGACCCAACACCTCGCCACTCTCGTCCCTACTCCGTGCCGCACAGACGGACTCCGCGCAATCCTCCTTATTCCTATCTCGTACTGGTTACAACGCGTTAAAGTGACTTCATTAGACTGTCTTCAACGGTGGGAACCACCACAAAACTTCGCCCTCCACCTACTCCGGGGCTAACCCACAGCTGTAGGCAGCCATGTTAAACTGTAAATACTTGTGTGGGAGTAATTGGTTGTACGTATTTCAACACCTCGCTGATTTCCTTGGTCTCCGTTTAACTGACAGCTTCTGCCCTATGCAATAGGCTCAGTGTAGAGGTCGGTCCAGACTACGGTACCGATTGTGGAAGGACATGCAGAGAGAGTAAAGGAAGAAGAAAAAGAAAAAGAACGCCCGGTAAGGGACTCGAACCCGTGACCCTCAGATTAAAAGTCTGATGCTCTACCAACTGAGCTAACCGGGCGCCCCAACAGTTGTATAAAATTAGTAGTACTTAAAGCGAAGTCAGACACCTCGCTCCCAAGGACAACTAGGGCACATCTCCTCTGGTTGAATGACGCTCATTGATCTTGCACCAAGTACGATCACACATTCAGTTCACCCAGAAAGAAGTCTGACATCGCACTGCACATCGTGCACCTCTACAGTCACAGCTTTCATACATACAACAACAATTGATTCATTTCATGTGAGTTCAGTGTCGTGGCGGCCTGCTGCTGCCACCACGTGGCATGCCACTCCGCGATCCCATTGATCCTAGTCCCTCCCCTCTGCTGCGGCCGGGAGGGCCAGACGGTTTGTTGCCAGACTTCTTTGCCTCAATGTTGACAGTCTTGTTACGAATGTGGAAGGGCTGGTTAGCCTTACGGTCCAGTATCTTTCTTACGGCATCAGCTCCCTCGAAAACGACAAAGCCAAAGTTTTTGGGGTTAAGCCTCACTTCACTGATTCCCCCAAATGGTTCAAATAACTTCCGCACTTCTTCCTCCGTCACTTCAGCAGGAAGACCGCCAATGAAGATCTGCTGAGAGTCAGGAACACCTTGGCCAACGGGAGTCTTTCTAGGAGGTTTCTCCCTGCTAGTGTTAGGGGAAGCAGACGCACCTAGCGGCAGAGGGCCATGCGGGGCATCACCAGCACTTCTCCGAGGTGGTTTAGGCTAGGGGAAGGGGAGGGGAGGAAGGCGAGGGTAAGAGGGCAGTGTACAAGGCAAGGTGCATCAGTTTTTAGCCACAGCAGAGTGTAGCACGCACAGCAACATAGGTGCTACGTGACAGCTAGGCGTCATGTTAGTTAATCATTGCAAATTGATGAGCAACAACACAACCGTTAATAATACTCACTAGCAGTTGGCACAAACCTCAAGTTGAAACGTCCTGTTTGTGAGTTATATTAACAGTCGTGTTGTTGCTCATCAATTCACTATCGGTATCACTTTAATGCACTGTGAGCCTCTATAACCTTTACATTATGTTAGGTTAGAGTGCTAAGCACGTTCTTGTAAGAAATAGTGACAATTTCAGCTATTTCACCTGGGTCTGGGGCGGTGGTGGGAGGGGCTGGGAAGGAGGAGGAGCCTGTGTGGTCCCACCCCTGGAGACCAAGCCAGCCCAGGATGTCTTTTCCTGTTTCTCAGGAGGAGCAGGACTGGCCTCGGGCTGCTGGGGAGGAGGGGTGGGGACAGGGGGGTCACCAGTCTCGTCACCAAACTCCTGGAAGTTAGCAGCACCAGTCAATGGGACTATAGTGAAGCAAGCAGACAAGGCCAGCACAAGTTAACAGTGGCCCTCAGGTAGGACCAGCAGTGAAAACTGTCACAAAAAGTGCATAGCATGTCAACATTGATGCATTATGCCACAGCAGCACACACCACACCTCTACACGTTCACCCTTAGACCTCCCTGCCCACCCTTCCTACACCACCGCTCCCAACTTATCTGCTACTCCCCAAACCACCATCAATCACTTCCTTCTCTTACCCGTGTGTTGTTTCTGGTCAGGTTCTCCGTTGAACGTCTGCCAGCCACCCTCAGGATGCTTGTCTTCAACTGGTAACTCCTCCACTTGTTGGTGTTGCGGGGGAGCAGTGGGCTCTAGGGGAGAACGTCTGTCCACCTCACCCTGCACAGGCGCATAGCTGACAGTGGGAGGCGTGTCTGGCGGGAGCTGGTTCAAAGCCGGCTCTCCACGATCACTCTGCACTTCATTGTTTTCGCTCTCACTAGTAGCGTCATAGACATCTTCCTACAGAGTACCAACACAATACATGAAGCATACGCAGTATGCCATGACAAGCAGCAGTGCAGCATGTGACTGCACTCCATGCTATGTGCACGCTACCTGAAAGCGAAAGATATCATTCAGGATGTAGAAGTGGGTCTCTGATTTTGGAGCCAGGACAAAGGTCTGCACAAAGCTCCTCATCAGGCTTCCATGGGTGGATAGCTCGCCCGTCACCTGTGAATTTGATTGGAGGAGGTGACACATAGGCACGCCCACAAGACAGAAAGCAATTCCCAGCTGACCAGCATGTTTACCACCCTGTGCCCTAATGAGTGCAGCAAAGTAAGTTCAACTGAGCTGCAGCCACGTTTAGGCTATGCTTGCTCCCTCCCCCCTCCCCCCTCCCCCCACACACCTGGATGACAATCCCATTCCCCAGTGTGGCATGGCTGTCCACCTGCTTGATGCGAGCACGACAGTCAGTTAAGTCCAGAGATTGAATCTTCTCGTGGATAGCCTGTGTGTACCAACAGTGCGGAGAGCATGAAGGTACACACATGCTGGGAGAGACAGACACATGCATGCACACACACAGTAATGCATGCACGCACGCACGCACGCACGCATGCACACAACACACACACACCTAGGGCATAAACAGATGAGTCCCCTACTCTCACCTTCTGGCCCTTGACAGCCTCTGAGGTGCCCAGTTCATTGCCACCGTGCGCCAGCGAAGAGTCCTCCTGGTAGAAGCGATGCAGCTGACTGGGGTTCTGGTGCATCTGCAGGTAGTACTGCTTCACAAAACTGGTGCCAATCTGGTTCACACTGTGAGCTGCCGCCATCTTTGTCATTAATCTGACAAGAGGAACCAAAAGAAAGTGAGCCATCCATGGAACAGCATCCACATAGCTACACTGGAGCTTTAGCAAGACACTGGGGAAAGCCTTATGTGACTATTTGACAGTGTTCACACACATCAACACCAGAGTGTAAATGGTAAGAGCTCTTAAGCAAGGAGTGGGCATTGATAAGTGTTTCAGGTCAGCCGTGGGACACGCTAGCCTGCTTCAAAAATGAGATCACCAGATTGCACTCTCTGGGTATTACTTCTGCTTCATGAGATCACTAATCGTCCAAATCCATTAAATTACATAGGCAGACTGTCCTGAGATCCTGAGGACATCCTAAACCTGCCCTAATCACATACCACGCACCAGACTCAGAACATATGCAGACGTCGGCTGGGGTGAATTCTCCATGGAATTCACTTAGTTTCTACACAATGTTGTGACAATCAACCAATTGCTCATGGACCTACGTATGTACTTGAACTGCTTCATGAAAAAGTGCCAATGACTGTTTTTCCCTGCTGGTTCAGGCTCGCCTTAATCAATTCCTAGCCGATAATGACTGTCACGCTCGCCAATGTGCCACTTTGCCTGAAACCAAGGTCAGCAATGCAGTTCAAGCCTCCTTCAGCAATAGTTACTGCATGTGTTCAATTAATCTTCAGAACATCTAAGTCTGCACCAAATACTACATGAGATGGATCTAGTGAAAAGAACGGGCCCTAAACCTGTTATGCGGCATCCATTCTTTTCACTTGACCCTATGAGGTTCCACAGACAACAGTGTTCACAGTCTCAGTGGTCTTGTGTGCGATCAGACGAAGAATGTACACCGATGATCAGAGGAAGAGTGTACACCGATTTCACTTATGTGGTTGTTTAACGACATTATTCACCATTCTTGAATCAGTGCATGGAATGGGATGGTTTGACGTCTGTGCATGTTCTCACTCTTCACTTGTCACATCCTATACTTTCAGCACCACTACACTTCACATCAGTGCTGACTCCTTGGTGCCCAGTAGTATGTTACAAGGTATTACCGCCCTTGAGTGTGCTCTACTGAGGCTGGGCAAGCGCAAACTGCTTCCAAAGATTAGGACATTGTGTCACAAACCCTGACAATCAATTACTCTCTCATACACACACACACAGTCACACTGCGCTACCTGTTAGGGTTCATTGTATACACTGACAAGACAATATTAGGCAATCAACGCCTATTAACAATAAGAGAAGAATGTGTGAGTGTTTGTCGCCGAAGGATCACCCATACACCGTCTCAGCTCACACGAGTAGAAGAGATGTAAGCCCACCCAACACGGACGACCATCACAGACACTCACGTGCAACCGCAGGATGAGGTCCTGTACGTCAAAGTGGCTCTGACGTCCAATAAAGCGCTCGAACAGGTAAGTTACTTTACAACAACATGAATAAATAGTTACATGAATGGGGTCCTGGATGACATATGGCGTTAAATCAACCTTTTGAATGGCTGCCTACCACACTGCCGCCATTTTTCGTCGGTAAAACGTGGCCTTTCAAGCCACCGCGCATGCTCAGTTGGGCAATACACAGGCCATGAATAATATTAATACAAATTTGGGCGGGAATGCAAGACCGGCACACGTCGTCCATCATTGATGGGTTGCTTAGGGCTTCTTGTTCCATGTATACGCTGCAATCTATTATGTGGTCACAGCATTGAAAGCGTACCCAGTGCCACCTGACTTTTGCTAAGTATGGGGCTGGGGGTGGTACGTTGCGTAGCCAGACCTCGGCCTCCCTGTCTCCACTTTCGCATGACATCAGCTACAGTGCTAGTAAATACTACCCATGGTATGCACATGCATGGCATAATATAATCAAATGCATGAAAGTGCTAGACTAGCTTCGTGATTAAGTATGTAATATGTATGAATCGCTACTTCTGGCAACCTCCTCCAGTGTGGACTGTAGGTGGTTCATGTACATGCAAATTGTGTTTGAACTAGTCTCATAAACATACACAGAGCTATTCAGCTAGTTAGCATTCATACAGCACACATCGATCAATTCAACACTAGTATAACTGTAAAGCTGCACTAGATTCGTATGGCGTGTCCACAAATATACAACAAATATAATTATAATCATTATATACATCTCAAAATTATAAACCATTCTGAATTTTAATGCATGTGTTGAGATTGATTGATGATTGTTAGAGTGAGATTATGAACTGTGTACAGATTCCTGAGGCATGATATTACGTATATTGATGAACTGTACCTAGGTACATAGGTATGATGCATTATGTACAAAGCAGGTATTGGTGGGAAGGGAGCCAGGAGAAGAGTGGGACGAGACAGAGCATGAGACAAAGATAGAAGTAGAATGAACTTCAGCATGTTTCACTAAATTCTCAGATTACGGAGTGGGCTTTTTCATGGCTGTTGATGATGGCCCTGTTGAGGTTCTTCTTCACCCTGAGAGCAGTGAGGCGGACCTCTGGGTTGGAGTGCCAGCACTCAGTGATGATCTGGGACACCGACCAGAGCACCTGCATCAAAGGAGCAGAGAACAGTGGAGACGGTTTGAGTCTACACAGCTTCAGCTGCCACAGTATGTGCAAGTGCATGCATAAAGCATGTGTGGAGGTCGGACATTCATCCCGTCACATGGATATAGTGAATTGCTAACTAGTGCAAAAGGTGTTAAGCCACTAATCTCACCACCGCAGCCCCCGCCAGTACCACCACCACCGCCGCCGCCCCAATAGTCCCTTACTTGTCCCTTCCCTAGTGGATATGCACACACCTCATCTGACTTCCACTGATTGTGTATACTTGGCCTCATTCTCTTTATCACTACTACCTCCTTCATCTCATCAAAGCTGGGGTCAGCTTGGACTAGTCCTGAGAACGGTACTTCGTAGGAACAGGCTTGGCCTACGGACATGGGGGACGGGAGAGGGTGGTGTGTGTGTGTGTGTGTGTGTGTGTGTGTGTGTGTGTGTGTGTGTGTGTGTGTGTGTGTGTGTGTGTGTGGCTGTGTGTGTGTGTGTGGCTGTGTGTGTGGCTGTGTGCGTGGCTGTGTGTGTGGCTGTCTCTCTCTCTCTCTCTGTGTGTGTGTGTGTGTGTGTGTGTGTGTGTGTGTGTGTGTGTGTGTGTGTGTGTGTGTGTGTGTGTGTGTGTGTGTGTGTGTGTGTGTGTGTGTGTGTGTGTGTGTGTGTGTGTGTGTGTGTGTGTGTGTGTGTGTGTGTGTGTGTGTGTGTGTGTGTGTGTGTGTGTGTGTGGCTGTGTGTGTGTGTGTGGCTGTGTGTGTGGCTGTGTGTGCGTGGCTGTGTGTGTGGCTGTCTCTGTGTGTGTGTGTGTGTGTGAGTGCATCCCTTTCCCCACTCTCCCCATGTGTCCTGACCGTCTGTCTTCCACCTGAGGCAAATCTCCCACAGAACCAGAGCAAACGCGTACATGTCCACTTTCATGAAGGACTCAAAGTGGTTCATGTCCAAGGACTCGTCCAAGATCTCTGGAGCCATGTAGCGTTTGGTCCCCACACGAGGGTTGGATGGCATGTTCACCTTCTTGTCCTTGATCTCCTGACAGTGACAGGACAGAAACAGCACAGATGGATACACACACTGACAGGACAGAAACAGCACAGATGGACACGCACAGTGACAGGCTGTATACACACACACACACACACACATGGCCTTCATGCGAGCGCACCCACCCACCCACACCTTAAGCTATAAATGATTGACAGGCTGTGTTCATATACACACTGTGCAATACTGGCATATTTGCGCCTGCATTGGTTACGTGAATTATTAATAACTTCTTCCAACAGCACCACAGGCCTAACAGATGATGGTCTAATCAGAGAGTGCGGTAGCACTCTCTATGTAGGGATGGCACAGGGTGTTTCGTTATCCCTATACATTGGTATAGGAGCGAAATTCGAAAATACGCAGAAAACCGGCGAAAGAAGGCTACGTACAGCTGAATATAGAACGGTCTTACTATAAACTGACCTTAAAGGCAAGCGAACATATCCCGCTGAGAAATAACCGCGCTTCGAAAATCCCGGTTTTCGTTTTCTTTTTCTTCTTCTTCTTCTTCTTCGCCAGCTGTAACTCAAGAATGAAGGGGGCTATTGGAGCGCTTTTAGGACGAAACTACTAGAATGTTTACGAACTGTATTCTTTGATAGAACTGGTTGTCAAAGCGATAATATTCAACATCAAGGTTTTCGTGGCTCACAGCGACAGAGCTGTGTGAAATCCGCCATTTTCTAATGACGTCACCACGTAGTTTGAAAAATGGTCTCTGGGCCAGCGCGCCGAAGTTCTTCGTGTTTGCCTGGTAAAGCGCAAGATTGGCAGCTTACCAAGTGTGGTGCGCTATAAAGTTCTTATTGATATCGTCCAAGATGAAAGGAAACGCTGGCAATTTAATATGTCTCAGTATCAGCGGACACGGTACGTAATTCACTTGTAGCTAGCTAGCTACACGGTCCAGTTTTGTATCCACCGGGGATGAATAAACTAGTAGCAAGTCGATTGTGACCTATTATAGGTAAAGGTGGACGAGATACAGTATAGTAATGAGAGAAGGCTATAAGCAGACTTGCATAAAAAGTACAGAAACTAGAGAAGATTAAAAATTTTCTACAAAAATGGTAAGAATGTAGGGATGGCACAAAAAGGACAGAAACAAGAGGGGATGTCATGTGGTGAAGTATTTGCTGTGTGTGGTTTCTACACACAAGGGTATTGCACCACATCCCTACATCTGGCAGCAGCATGTAGCTAATCAGTGTCGATGGAGGGTACATTATTTATCTCTTGAACAGACCAAACTGAACTTCAGTAGCACATCGAAAGGAATATGCACTATAATTGGCAAGAACAGATCTAGACTCTAGTATATAGTTGAAGGAAATTAACTGCTTCCACTTTATCAGCCCTCAGGGGCTATTTGCAACTGAGTGCTGGTGGAGTAGCTATAGCTACACACCAAGAGCAACAGCTGGCACTAGTTCTTATGTGGCCATACAGTGAGTAGCACATGATGCAGAATGCTGCCAGATGTAGGGATATGTTGCAATACCCTTGTGTGTAGAAACCACACACAGCAAATACTTCACCACATGACATCCCCTCTTGTTTCTGTCCTTTTTGTGCCATCCCTACATTCTTACCATTTTTGTAGAAAATTTTTAATCTTCTCTTGTTAGTAGACCTTGCACTGGTACAGTCGTACAAACCACAAAACAGCACCCTCACAGAGAGACGCAGCACACCTCCATAAAGTATCTTGTCATGCATCGCACCTGGACCACTGCCATCCCAAAGTCTGCAATGCAGCAGGTTCCATTGGATTTCACGAGGATGTTCTTGCTCTTGATGTCACGGTGGGCGATGGCTGGTTTCCTCTGTGACCCTTGGATCTCGGTGTGGAGATGCACTAGGCCTGATGCGGCCGACACTGCCAGTGTGATGGCCTCGTCACTTGACAAGGGCTCACAGTGTTGCAAGAAATCAAACAGGGACCCTTTGGGGTGGTATTGTGCAATCAGCCACATTTGTGTCACGTTCCTGTTCGATATTATGTCCCCTGCTAGGTAGCTCAGTATGTTCTCATTGGGCAGGAGCACTTGGTTGTAGATCTCGGTCTCCCGCATCCACGACTTCTCATCACTGCTGTGGAAGGTCTTGACAGCGTAGTCATCACCGCGCCATATTCCACGGTACACTCGGCCAAATCGTCCTGCTCCTATTTCCTCTTTTAACTCAATCTAGAGGGAGAGGAGGGGGTCATCCAGGACCATAGGCGAGCAGTGAAGGCATTTGGCAGAACATTTCGCTGTAGTGAATGAAGGTAGCTAAGTGACAGTGCAAGCCAGACACAGCTTACTTCCTTGATGTACCCCCCCCCCCCCACACACACCTCCATAACACACACCACCTGCTCTCTTAGCTACGTCACGTCGTGCACACTCACCTCCTTGGCAATGGTCCTCTGCTGTAAAAAGGGCTTCCCCCCTCCACTCCCCGAACTCATGGTTATTTCCAAATCATCTTCAATTTCCGCCATGGTCATTCGACCATTATCCTTCTCAGACAAAGAAGTAGATGAGTGCTTTCTCCAGCGACGCCTGTACACTAGAAACCCTGCTACACCGCATAAAATCACCACGACCACGACAACAAGCAGAAGTACACCAATGGTAGCTCCAGCCACCTGTGCGGCACTCACAGGGACTTGAGTTGGTGCAGCTGCAGCAAAGAAACAAAAACATCCACGGCTTGGACAGCATCCAACAGGCAAGTCTAGCTGCTAGCCCTTAAAACTTTTGGCCTCTGGTGAAACCAAGGTGGGGGTTACCAACAGGCTGGACATGCAACAACACAGCCTGAAAGCGACAATGACCCCCCATAAAGCTACAGTGGCTCAGCACCACGCTATGCTATGACAACCGTAATTGGGGCAGAAAGCCAAAGTGGAAAAACAGGCCATACTGGTCAGCAATCTGCGTCAGTTAACAGTGAGGCCTGCCATAGGTGCTGCGGACATAGCCAAATAAAACAGCCAAATGACATTTGATCACTGTGCTGTGCATCATCCTACCGCCTTACTCACCAGATGTTGGTGTTGGGGTGGTCGTGGCATCTGTCATCTCAGAGGTGAGACGACTGGTGAATTTTCGATTGCAAAGGTCAGTGAAACAGCATTGGTGCAGAATAGCAGAAGTGTTAAGTTCAGTGCAATTTGATGGTATATCTTCTACTTCTACTACAGAATTTGTATGTAAGCAGCCATACTCCGCAGTTACAGTTGACTCCCCATTGGGTAAACTTTTCTGTTGTCGGGAATAAAAACAAGCAATACTGGATGGGCAGATACTGTTGCTTGGGCACTTCTTGATGGAATCAGACTCTCCAGGATCAAAGTGACAGTAGCACTGAAGAGAGCATGCTGCAAGTGGAGGGCAAGAAGTGGTGGAGGGAGGGGGAAGGTGGATCACCTTAACCATCATCTACACAACGCACAACAGCTGTGAACAGATGCAAGCTGGCCATGACAGCAACTTTGTCCATGTGTGCATGTCGCATAAGACAATGATATAAATGCACACATGCACTCAAACACCAACAGTCACTGCCTACACATCCCCCTCACACATGACTCAAGCATATAAGTCCACCACAAAAGGCCAGCTAACCAGATGAGATAACTGATACAGACAGATACGGCAGGCCTGGCAGCAGCTAGCCAGTTCAATGTCCCGAACTGGTATTTTTACAGTAAAAACGCATCTTGTCGGGCACACACGTAGAAAACTTTACCCTCGGGAGTATAATTATGACTACTTGGATTCTTCTGGGGATTTCTCGAGGGTTACTTTCGGGAATTCATTTCCCCGTCCCGCGTACACGAGCCGCGGCGTCTGACAGCTGCATATGGGAGACCACGAACGTCGATGGACATGACCAACCTGAGACCAGGAAAGTGACTAGTTGCGAGAGTCTTTCTCACTTCAAGAGCAAACTTTCATGTTACAATACGCCACTTTCTTTACAATACAGACTTGGCCGACTCGTAATAGCGCCCACAGACAGCCACACTCTTGACTGCGCAACCGTAGTTATCCGTACACTGGCGTACAGTGACCACGAAGGGGCACTACTGTCGTAGATATAACATGGACACTGTGTACTGGGGTAGCATGCACGATGACATTCAGTACAGAGTGCCCAACTTCCGAGAAGACGAGTTGGCTCGGCAGGACTACGCAATTGGTACACTCATTTTGTTCTATTCCTCAGATGAACACGGTAGGACACCTTACAGGCCGACTACGTCGCTCCGCTGAAAGACGGACTGGCTTACCTCGCGTGGCGAGAGAAACAAGAACAGCCAACCACAGGTAACTCATCTCGTACACTGGCGTCGAACCACGGCCACTGATTACTGCCTCCATTTTGATTATGACGTCACCATCGACTGTTGTGTTCGCGGTTAATTAAATCGCACAGACTATTGGACGCGAACATACATTGCGATAACACGTTATCAATCAAGTATTGAATCCGTGCTTTCATTCTGCCGCTATATTGCCACAACAGTCCGGGGCCAGCTGGACCCACGGTCACACAGGCACAGTAATATGTGGCATATAGGGCTGGACAGATTCTCAGCTAGCTACATGGCTAGTTTTTATACATTCAACAGAATCAACTTCTGTATTGAAGTCACTATAGCCATGACATTTCACTAAATATTTTGTCATCTGAGCTCCACACTTATTATCATATGGATGAAATTAACTAATGACTTTGTCACATCACCACAGGTACAATACAAACTACTTTAGAAAAAACAGTAAATTGATACAAACTGTAGGAGATACTGAATGGAAATTCATAATGTATACAAGGACATTATTCTATGCAACATGTGACTTTTGCATAGTCAGAGGGTGAGGACAGTCAACATAATACAACAGAGAAAGAGGCCAGGAGAGACATAAGCAGAGTAAGTGGCTTCAACAGTAAATGCGGACGTTTAAACATCATTAAAGGGTTTTTCATGGCTGTTGCTGATGGCCCTGTTGAGGTTCTTCTTCACCCTGAGAGCAGTGAGGCGGACCTCTGGGTTGGAGTGCCAGCACTCAGTGATGATCTGAGACACCGACCAGAGCACCTGCATCAAAGGAGCAGAGAACAGAGGAGACCGTTTGAGTCTACACAGCTTCAGCTGCCACAGTATGTGCAAGTGCATGCATAAAGCATGTGTGGAGGTCGGACATTCATCCCGTCACATGGATATAGTGAATTGCTAACTAGTGCAAAAGGTGTTAAGCCACTAATCTCACCACCGCAGCCCCCGCCAGTACCACCACCACCGCCGCCGCCCCAATAGTCCCTTACTTGTCCCTTCCCTAGTGGATATGCACACACCTCATCTGACTTCCACTGATTGTGTATACTTGGCCTCATTCTCTTTATCACTACTACCTCCTTCATCTCATCAAAGCTGGGGTCAGCTTGGACTAGTCCTGAGAACGGTACTTCGTAGGAACAGGCTTGGCCTACGGACATGGGGGACGGGAGAGGGTGGTGTGTATGTGTGTGTGTGTGTGTTTGTGTGTGTGTGTGTGTGTGTGTGTGTGTGTGTGTGTGTGTGTGTGTGTGTGTGTGTGTGTGTGTGTGTGTGTGTGTGTGTGTGTGTGTGTGTGTATGTGTCTGTCTGTGTGTCTGTGTGTGTGTGTCTGTGTGTGTGTGTCTGTCTGTGTGTCTGTCTGTGTGTCTGTGTGTATGTCTGTGTGTCTCTGTGTGTATGCGTATATGTGAGTGCATCCCTTTCCCCACTCTCCCCATGTGTCCTGACCGTCTGTCTTCCACCTGAGGCAAATCTCCCACAGAACCAGAGCAAACGCGTACATGTCCACTTTCATGAAGGACTCAAAGTGGTTCATGTCCAAGGACTCGTCCAAGATCTCTGGAGCCATGTAGCGTTTGGTCCCCACACGAGGGTTGGATGGCATGTTCACCTTCTTGTCCTTGATCTCCTGACAGTGACAGGACAGAAACAGCACAGATGGATACACACAGTGACAGGACAGAAACAGCACAGATGAATACACACAGTGACAGGCTGTATACACACACACACACACGCACGAGCGCACCCACCCACCCACACACACACATGGCCTTCATGTGGCGCAAATGTGGCAGAAGAAGTGAAGAAAGGCACGGTCAACCAATCCATAATAATAATGAAGCATTAGCCCTAAACATCAAATGTATTCACCATGGATATTTCCACCTATTAAACAATTTGGATAAATCCTACAATCAGATGTGCTGTTCACGTTCAGTGTGTGTATAACACTTACACACCTACACACATGCGAGAGCGCACACACACACACACACACCTTAAGCTATAAATGATTGACAGGCTGTATTCATATACACACTGTGCAATACTGGCATACTTGCACCCGCATTGGTTACTTGAATTATCAATAAACTTCTTCCAACAGCACCAGAGGCCTAACAGATGATGGTCTAATGCCAGAAGACCTTGCATTGGTACAGTCGTACAAACCACAAAACAGCACCCTCACAGAGAGACGCAGCACACCTCCATAAAGTATCTTGTCATGCATCGCACCTGGACCACTGCCATGCCAAAGTCTGCAATGCAGCAGGTTCCATTGGATTTCACTAGGATGTTCTTGCTCTTGATGTCACGGTGGGCGATGGCTGGCTTCCTCTGCGACCCTTGGATTTCGGTGTGGAGATGCACTAGGCCTGATGCGGCCGACACTGCCAGTGTGATGGCCTCGTCACTTGACAAGGGCTCACAGTGTTGCAAGAAATCGAACAGGGACCCTTTGGGGTGGTATTGTGTAATCAGCCACAACTGTGTCTCACCCCTGTTTGATATTATGTCCCCTGCTAGGTAGCTCAGTATGTTCTCATTGGGCAGGAGGACCTGGTTGTAGATCTCGGTCTCCCGCATCCATGACTTCTCATCACTGCTCTGGAAGGTCTTGACAGCGTATTCATCACCGCGCCATATTCCACGGTACACTCGGCCAAATCGTCCTGCTCCCACCAGCTCCTGCAAAACAATCTACAGAGGGAGAGAAGAGAGAACAGGGTCCCCAAAGGTTGCAGTTGCTTGCCTCTACTTCCTTAGACCATGAACCACATCACCTGCAAATACTACTTGAAAATGCCCGAGTGGCTAGGTGTGTGTGAAACGTTTGACCTGCAAATACTACTCTTTGGGCTAAGCTACGTCACATCACGCACACTCACCTCCTTGGCAATGGTCCTCTGCTGTAAAAAGGGCTTTCCCACTCCACTCCCCGAACTCATACTCACTTCCAACTCATCACCAATGTCAATCATGGTTACTCGACCGAAGCCGTCCAGAAATTCATGAGATGCAGACCTCTTGTGCCGCATGTAAAGTGCAGCTAGTCCAACCACAACAATGAAAGTCACTGTCAGTAAAACGATGCCAAATATACCACTGGTAGTCCCGGCCACAAATCTGACATACTCAGAAGTGTGAGTGGATGAAGCTACAACAGAAGAAGGTATTTGGAACACACCAGTCTGTGATTGAGACAGGTAGGGTTCAACACACACAGGATAGGAGCAGCAGGCCCATCAACAGCAGGGCTTTCAACAGCGGGTTTGGAGTTGAGAACGCATTATGCAGCCCATCTGTACACCATAACAGAATGGATGTCAGTTGTCAGAAAACAATGTGTCCGGCACTCAAACAAACCACAGACTATGTCAAAACAGTTAAGCTATGAATTTCATGAACCTCAGAGTTTGAAGGGGATTCAACAGACCTCCCTCTCCCAGTCACAAAGTCTATAAGACAAGGCCGTAGACAGTAACTCAGCGGTGCCCACATACACAGTACATGTTGAACTGGCTGGGTTGTGGAATGGATTTTCGCCCATGTACACACCCCACCTCACTCTACTCACTCACTTGTTGCACACTGTTGACTAGCTCGCTAGAGAGGGGAGAGGTGCACATGCAACAAAGTGCATTACTAGCTCGCTAGAGAGGGGAGAGGTGCACATGCAACAAAGTGCATTACTAGCTCGCTAGAGAGGGGAGAGGTGCACATGCAACAAAGTGCATTACTAGCTCGCTAGAGAGGGGAGAGGTGCACATGCAACAAAGTGCATTACTAGCTCGCTAGAGAGGGGAGAGGTGCACATGCAACAAAGTGCATTACTAGCTCGCTAGAGAGGGGAGAGGTGCACATGCAACAAAGTGCATTACTAGCCTTCCTTACATGATGCTGGTGCAACTGTTGTGGCTGTCATGGTGACGTTCTCTGTGAGCTCACATTGCAGAAGCTTGGAAAAGTTTTGATTGCAAAAGTCAGTGTAACAGCATTGTAAGAGAGTGCGTTCATTCTCAAATTCAGTGCAGCTGTCATCCGCATAATCACAACCGTATTGTGCAGTTATGGTTGTGCCACGTCTGCTCTGTAAAGTTGTCTTGCTTCTTAAATAGATACACGCTCCGTCTGGTCGTGTGACATTGCAGGACGGACCTGCACATGGCTTGAGGATACCAGATTCTCCAGGGTCAAAGTGACAGTAGCACTGAAGGGAGCATGCTGCAAGTGGAGGGCAAGAAGTGGTGGAGGGAGGGGGCAGGTCACAGGTGGATCATTCTATTTGTTCCCACAATCAATCAAGACCAATTATGTAGGACTAGCAGTGACAGGGCTTCCAATACATACACCAACTGGGTATATATGTGCAGCGAGGCTGCATGTCGTTCTTCACTCTCGATTGGATGACTCAGAGGTGGGCCACTCAATTGGGTGGAGTACAAGGTTAAACACACAAACCCATTTTGAACCTTTTTCATACATATGCCAGGTACACATGTATGTATGTGTATGCATGTATGGATGTACACATGTATGTATGTGTATGCATGTATGGATGTACACATGTATGTATGAGTATGCATGTATGGATGTACACATGTATGTATGTGTATGCATGTATGGATGTACATATGTATGTATGTGTATGCAAAGGCAGGGAGCTTCAAGGTTGGCTCTTGCATACTGTGTGAGGTGTCTTTATATACGTATGTATGTATGTATGTATGTATGTATGTATGTATGTATGTATGTATGTATGTATGTATGTATGTATGTATGTATGCATGTACATGTGTGTAAGATGTAGTCTCGTACCCGACCCTGTCCGTCGGCCGCCATTTTATTCGCCGCCTCCCAGGGTCTGGAAAAGATTGCACCCAAAACCATTGCAGGGTCCTAGCCTAATACAGACCAATTAGGCCCTTTGTGACGTCATTTGCGGTCGCATGAATATCGTTATTGTAATTGAATGACAGAGCTGGAGGCAAATCGCGTAGGTACACGCTTCTTGTGCGAATCAGCACCCCTCAGGAGGCAAACGCAAAAGACCAGTTCTTCCAACAAGCGATCAAAGACACCCAGGACGACACGGTGATAATGGTATTCACTAGTCTCGTACCTGACCCTGTCCATTGCCGCCATTCTATTTGCAGCCGCCCAAGTATCTTCCATAGCGTGTTAGAAGAACTGCTCTTTTTGTTTCTGCCTCCTGAGGGTTGATGGTTTGCCTAAAAAGCGTTTACGTAGGCTTTGCTTTCAGCAACAGCATTTTCAATTACAATAACGATATTCATGCGACTGCAAATGACGTCACAAAGGACCTAATTGGTCCGTGTTAGGCTAGGACCCTGCAATGGTTTTGGGTGCAGTCTTTTCCAGACCCTGGGAGGCGTCAAATAAAATGGCGGCCGACGGACAGGGTCGGGTACGAGACTATGTAAGATGTGGAAATGACAATGCAAAAATGATTGATTGACTACGTAGGCATCATTTTGGCAAGTGAGCACAATTGAATAACCAAAAGAATCATTTCATACCAAACACTCAACAGCTGCTCGCTGTCTACATCAGTACTGCAACATGCCCGCAATGATGAAAACAGGGGTCAGCTGTTGAAATGTGAGGCCATGGGAAGACTGGCCATGGAGCCCCAATGTATATGATGTGCCTACCTGTAAGGAATGCAGTCAACTTCCTCCCCATACACAACTCAGACCGCCCGTCTAGACAAACAATTAACTAATTTCTGAGATGTTTTTCTGGTGGGAATGTCATCTTAAAATTCTTTAACACTATTCCTTTGTATAACAATTAGCCCTAGCAGAATCCATTAGCAGTCTTACGTACCTGCCACACCACTTTCTACATCAGATAAGAGTTTTGCCCCTACAGACAATAAGGAGTAAGACACTGGCACATTTGATGAGGTAGGGGCGACACAGACCGCAGACCACACAAACGTTTCCTTAGCCACATGTTGCATAGCCATTGTGAGAAGCCAGCACCAAATAACTTCTTTCAATAAATAGCATGGTTTGCAGTGAAGGAGCTGGATTTGAAAGGAGAATGCCAGAGAAACGTTAAGAGAAGCATACGTTTACCGGTGGAGGAGGCTTTTGGAGGGTTTATACAGCTACACCCAGATGTAATTTCATACTGTAGCCGAACACAGAGAAATATTACAGAATTAAACCGAAATATTAACATTTGCACACACATGAAGTCTGATCGATGTGCTAATAAAAAGCAAATAAAGAAAGGGTAGTTCTCTAATACCAGCTTTCTGAAGAAGTCCAAAGCATCTGGTCAAAACGTCGGCAAGTTTTTCAACCCTGTTGTAAAGCTGGTATTAGAGTAATACCCTTTCTCATGCCTGAGCCAGCTGAGAAGCCCTCCTAAAATCAAATAAGTTTTGTCGTTATATATAAATAGGCTTTACAAGATACAAACAGAAGCCGGATTAAGTTCCACAGGATAGCTTGCACTCTCGCCCTCAGCTATGGCATAGCTGAACTTGACCATGTACACTCTGACACACCTTCACACACGCACACACACACACACACACACACACACACACACACACACATGCCCGCACACACAGCCACACACACACGCGCGGGAACATAGCCACACACACACACGCACACACACACACACAGCCACACACGCAAACACACACGCACACACACAGCTCACACACACACAGCCACACGGACACACACAGAGGAGCAGCGACACATAACCAGGTTTAGGGGACGCTTGGAGGCTAAGGCATCATGCTAGACATACGCCTACTATCTGGCTCATTGCTTTGGAGTGGCTACACCACATAACTAGTCTACCCTCCATTCCCACCGTCGTGAGCTGCTGCACTCAGTCGCCGCAGGGTCTTCGCGGAGACTGAGTGTCAGTCTGACGCACCACAACACACCAAACAGTGTGGATACGCCGGTTGACTGAAGGACTCACCTCCAGTGGCGAGAGACAGAAGAACGGACAGCTGCAGGTAGAAAACTACCCCGTAGACGGCCATCTTTCTACGCCGTGGGAGGCCTACGAAGGGCGGGGCGAGCATGCACTGTGTCCGATTCCCACGCCAAGCGCGCCGCGTGAAGCATGTTTTGGCGTGGGTAGGTACTATAGGTACGTATCTGTAGAATGAGGCTGCTCTTACCCATAGCTAGCTACCTAGGCTTACACTGTGATGCACGGTGGTGCTTGTTCAGCCAGTGGTCCTAGGTAAGTGTAGCTAGCTCAGGCTGGGGCTGGGGAACTGTTTCTTGCTAGTGTGTCGTCTGTAGCCATCCAGTCTAATTGGGATGATATGCAATGCCTATCTATCTATCTACCTAATCTTTAGTACCCTATTAAATGCAATACTACTACATATCACGGTACCACCCCGACCCATGCAGCTCATCTGCCCTATATGCCCACCATCCACTTCAAACCGACTGGGATACTGGTGGCTGGTTTCCCCACTGGGTCCATGCCAGCTGTGACGAGGATTGTGACTTTCTGAGTAGCAACTCGGGGCACCTGTCCTTTTGCATAATTAACATTATTTAGTACTATTTGATCAACTGCTTTGATGCAACTATGAAGAATGGCAGCAAATGACCATAAAGTGGTTCCACAGACCAGACCAGTGCCCACATCATCAGACGAGGTCCCTGCACTCAAAGGTGCATAATCTAAAACTTAATGTATTAGTAACATGTATAAACATATCACAACATGCGCTGAGCGCGCCTACAAAAGGATTCCAAAGGACACAAGTGCATGTTTGCATGCATGAATTCACAATTCTTCAGATACATTTGTCTGGTTGGGCTCTTGAGACCCTCTCCTATTCTCATTGGCTTGGTTGGCCTCTTGAGACCCTCTCCTATTCTCATTGTCTTGGTTGGGCTCTTGAAACCCTCTCCTATTCTCATTGCCTTGGTTGGCCTCTTGAGACCCTATCCTATTCTCATTGCTTTGGTTGGCCTCTTGAGACCCTCTCCTATTCTCATTCAGATATTTGTACACCAGGTGCCTTTCCTGTGTGGCGTGTCTCTTCTGCACATAACACACATACACTGCCATCAGACTGAGTGACACTACAAATACCACAAACAGGACAAACACCGATGCTGAAACGCCGACAGCAGCCCAAATGTAAGGGGAGACAGTCACGCTTGAGGTGTCTGCAGCTGCAAAGAAAAATTAATAAAATCTCTGTACATTACATTATACAATACAACACAATTAATATTGTAGCTATGGCTAGCTACATATACATATCTAATGTATAGAAGTACCACATTTCTTGTCCTGAGCACACACTGCTTGTGCACATATTGTGCAGCACATGCAGTGTGTTATAGAAACACACATGCATGAATTAATGAATTAATGAACTCATGACCAGCAATAGGTTTGAAGTACTTAACCCTCCTACCCTGAAACTTAACCCCTCCAACCATGCGAAATTTTTAAAATTTGGCTCAAGTGACCTGTTTTGATTCCTTTCATTCTTAGTCCACTTGTAGCATGTTAACACGTTGACCTTACTGTATATAAAATACCAATCTTTACCTATGACTCTCAATTTTGTACCTGATGAAGACCTTCGTGGTCGAATACCACTGCAATTATTGCACCTTTTGCTATGTGAATGCTCATTATCACTGTTGATCATCTGAAGCCGTAGCAATGAGCCTCTACGATATCATTCTTAGCCCACTTGTCCACTTAGTTTTTGAAAGCGTTCGATAGTTTTAGAGAATATAAGAAAAGTTAATAATTAATACTTCGCACCCACAAAGTTATATCAAGTGGCTGATCTCGCCGATTGTCGTGTCGCTGAGTAATTGGCACACTACTGCCATATAATCATCATAGTTGCGGTTAAGTGTTTACATGACACTTAATACTGTTAATGAGGTGTGAACAGAGGCATAAATTGCTGTACGGACGATCGTCAGGTGAATACAGAAGCGCTGGTGTCTTTCCTGCTTGCTGATTCGAACGAAACGAAGTGGAACCACCTTGAGGGTGGTACAGAAAATGATTTTTGTGCAATCTCCGTTCTAAAGTGTCGCGCCATCGAGCTTTTCCCATCTCACATACATTGCCAAGGTGTGCAACTAAAACCATTCTGTCACGGTACTAACTATTCGTGTGCGTTTTGTTTGTACAGGGAGGATACCATGTGAATCACAATCGTACGGCAGCGATTAGAGATACACGCGTCGGCTAAGAAAATATGGCACTTTTCGTTCGAGTTACTGACAACGCTCTCATATAGCCAGATTTAGTGCCATCTTTAATCGCTGCCGTAGGAATATAGGTAAATGCTTTGTCTTGCTCTGTACCCACTTTGATAACTCCAGGGTTTCCTGGTCAGAAATGGTTTCACTTTTCCTAAGGGTAATCATGACTACGGCGCACTTAATTAATTGATTGTATCATCAAAATAAATTGCGCAATCAATCAAATGACAACTGTCAATTGTACAGACAGGTCATGTCTATGACATGTGAAATGCTCACCTTCATAGGACAAATGGTTAGGAAGTTATAGCATTTCAAAGTTGCCCTTCTAGTTTAGGAAATAGCCACACCTACCACCTTAAGTGCACTGCATATATAAAACATGCAAAAAAAAAAAAAAAAAAAAAACTTACTGTACTGACAAAACACAAGGCTATACACCTCATGCACTCAGTGCACACACAGACATGGATGTTCTCCCTATTTCAATACATGCACTATGCACACATGCTGGGACATATAGTTACAATCACGTAATTTTGCAAGAGAAGACATACATACATGCATGCTTCCTTACTGGGTGTGGGTGTGGGCGTTGCACTCGGTGTGCTGGTTGTGCGCTCAGAAGACAGCAGCTTGGAGAAGTTTTGATTGCACAAGTCAGTGAAGCAGCACTGCAGCAAAGCAACTTCAAACTCAAATTCACTACACTGGCGTCCAGTAATAACACAACCATATTCTACAACTACGGCTGAATTATTGTTGGGTAAGCGTCTCAGGAATCTGGAATAGAAACAACCTCCATGTGAGGCAGTACAGACAGTCGACCGTGGGCACGGCTTGATGAGACCCGACTCTCCAGGGTCAAAGTGGCAGTAACACTGAAGAGCCCACACTATAGACAAGTGGAGGAGGGAGAGTTAGCAAGGCAGTCGTACATACATGTTGCTCAAGCTACAATCCGCTTATCACTAACAGAGAATCGAAGTATATATGTACGTAGACTAATTATGTGCGTTAGCTATGATAATATACAGTTCAGCTCTCGACTATAAGTTTATACGTACGTACACCCCATCGCACGCAACCAAGGATGGCTTGGCTTACCTCGGGGGCCAACCAGAACGAACAGGGCTAGAAGATTTCCTGTGGGGCTCATGCTGTACACTGGTCTATGGTCGGTCGATCGCGCATGACCCACAACGTACATAATTATATACACCGAACGGAAGATGGCGCTGGCGCCAAGCCCTGCAACACGGCCAACCGACAGCGGTCAGACTGTCGGTCGCTGCATGCAATTATAAGTATGTACTAGGCCCATATATGGAGAACCACGGCTATACATTATAGAACTGGCAACCATGTAAGTGAATGCCTGTATCAGTCATCTTCCTCCTCTTTCTTATCATCAGGCTTCGCCTGCAAAAAGGACACAGAGGGTTACTCTCAGAACAGTGGCCACTGCAAATAGCCACTGCTCGCTTGCCTTCTTCTTCTTCTTGTTCTTTTTCTTAGTTGAGAGAGAAGACATCAGCAACTTCTTCAGCTCATCGTCTTGTAACGATTTGTCACTCTGCACACTAGCTTGATCAAAGGGAGCCTGGGTGATTCTTCAAGGGAAACAGGACAGACTAAGAATAGACATGAAATCAATTCTCGCTCTCCCCTCTTCTTCTCTCATTCTTGCTTCAACTCCCACCATCTCCCCCAAATAAGTGCAACTGTGACAAACCAAATATTTACATTACAACATGAAGTGGCACTACAGTTTGCGCTGTCAATCACAGGGCATTCAGAGACCACCACTAGCCAAACCGGATGCTACCACTCACCAGCCTGGGCCACACCAACCACTCACTGGACCAGGCCCCGCTCACCAATCACTGGACCAGGCCCCACTACCACTCACCGCCTGGGCCCCACCCACCACTCACAGGCCTGGGCCCCACCCACCACTCACAGGCCTGGGCCCCACCCACCACTCAGTGGACCAGGCCCCACTACCACTCACTGGACCAGGCCCCACCCACCACTCACTGGACCAGGCCCCACCCACCACTCACCGCTCCAGGCCCCACCCACCACTCACTGCTCCGGGCCCCACCCACCACTCACCGCTTCAGCCCCACCCACCACTCACTGGACTAGGCCCCACCCACCACTCACTGCTCTGGGCCCCACTCACCACTCACTGGACCAGGCCCCACCCACCACTCACTGGACCAGGCCCCACCCACCACTCACCGCTCCAGGCCCCACCCACCACTCACTGCTCCGGGCCCCACCCACCACTCACCGCTTCAGCCCCACCCACCACTCACTGGACTAGGCCCCACCCACCACTCACTGCTCTGGGCCCCACCCACCACTCACTGGACCAGGCCCCACTACCACTCACTGGACCAGGCCCCACCCACCACTCACTGGACCAGGCCCCACCCACCACTCACCGCTCCAGGCCCCACCCACCACTCACTGCTCCGGGCCCCACCCACCACTCACCGCTTCAGCCCCACCCACCACTCACTGGACCACGCCCCACCCACCACTCACCGGACTGGGCCGTTGGGCATCAGTAACACGGTGTACCGAAACTGCACCACATACTCCCCTGAGGTAGAGAAACGACAGTAGCATGCCCTCACTGGGGGATCTGGCACCGACAAGTAACTCTCATGCCCAGCCCTATCCTTCCACACATCTCACTACCATTGAGTTGTTTAGTAGTAGAGATGGATGCGGAAGGCTGGGGCTGGACACAAGAGCAGACTCACGTAACCTGCACAGTCATAAGGTGCAGTCATCGGTCATTCGTTCTTGCTTCAACATCACACGTGTTCACCTTCTTTCTCGTACAGGACGTTGTAAGGCTCAACGAGTCCATGACTAACACACTCTGTAAGAGCTAGTCTGGCTTTTCCTTCCTCCTCAAAGGACCTGCACCACAGACATACAGACACAGGAGACACATTGGCTCAGCCATCCACTACAGACGAGATGGCTGTGAGATGCAGTAACAATGCACCAACTGGCATCAGTTTAACCACACATGGATGCCTCACACTCCCAGAAACCAGCACAAGACCAACATGCGCCTGAGGGGATGCTACTGCACAGGAAGCAGCAGCCCCTAATTAAACATCACTACTGTGGAATGTAAGCATGCGTGCACTATATAGAAGCACAACACACAGACACAGACACACACACGCACACACACACTTGTACACACACACACACACACACACACACACACACACACACACACACACACACACACACACACACACACACACACACACACACACACACACACACATTCATAAACATGCACACGCTAAGGAAACGGTGGAGTCTCACCTCAATGAGAAAGGCATCAAGTCAAACCTTGATTGGACTTCACTGAAGAATGCTGTGGATGAAAACCAAAAAGTAGACTTCAAATACAAGCCTGACCTCCCATTCCCTCCGCTTCCCTCCCTACACCCCCGCACCCTTGCTAGCCTTCATCTTCAGGTTGTACCGTTCATTTGAGCGCTTGTAAACAGTGGTCCGTGTGTCCAGTTGCCGGGACTTCCCCTCGCCTGTGCTCAGTAGAATGTTCACTTCGTACACATCAAACAGCTCAAACTCAGTCTTCTTGTGGTCCTTCTTCATGGCGTCACTCATGTTAAGCACCACACACTTCTCATCAACGTAGTCGCCTTTCCGCAGGAGGTGCCAAATTGTACCTGATAGAGAGAGAGAGGACAGAAGGGAGGGAGGCGACAGGGTGAGGACAGTGGAAGGAGGAGAGGGTGGGGAGGGTGAGGAGGGTGGGGGAGAGAGGAGAGGACGGTGGGGGAGAGGTGAGGGGAGGAGAGGGTAGAGGATGGTGGGGGAGGACAGAGGAGAGGGAGGTGATTAGGGGGGGGCATACATACAATAACAAGGAGAGAGTGCAAAGAATCGACACGAGAAGAGAGGCGACAGTTGCCCTGTCTGATAACTGCTCATCATCTGATGCAAGCACAACCACAGATCCCAATCCATGCCTCATTACTACCTCTTCTCCCAGTCCTGCCCCCAGCCCTCCCTCAAGCTCACCTTCAATAGGGACACACCCATACTCAGCTGCCACCTTTTGCACGGTGTCTGCCACAACTGCGCTGTCCCCCCCAGGCTTCAACATCCGCAGGGCCACCTCCCCCGCAATGTGCCCCGCCTGTAGGACATCAGCCTTGCGCCCAGTCACTGGGTGCTCCGCCGAGCTGCCCACTACCAGTGTGTGCCCAACGACGGCAATGAAGCCATCCACATGCACGCCCAACTCGCTGCAAGACCGAAAGCAGATGGAGAGGCAGGGACACAATCACTGGGTGAGACGGAGGAAGCTTGGCTGCATTTAGAGCAAAACGTCCACAGAACACAGCATGATGTGACGTAAGCAGGACTGAGATTGTGAGCGATTAGTAGGAACAGCAAAAAGCTACCGTTGTCTTCAACCAAAGAAGATATTGAGTCAACTTGCACACACCACAAGTGATGGAATATGCGAACAAAGTGTCTGCTTTGAGTGTGGTAGGAACATGGTTGGCATGTGTGGGGTACGTGCTGAATCTATCAATGAGCTTCACAAGCCAATACGTGAATGATAATGCCATGGTGCCATCATGAGTCAATAGCTGTATCACTCAAGTATTAGCCAGGGAAGTCCATTGATAGACTATGCATGTACGTCCCCACTAGCCACAAAGGACTCTTTCATGTGTAGGGCACCCGTACATTTTCACCAGATCACCGTCCTTCAGCTCTACAGGAGGATCGGACTTGAGAGGTGAGAAGTTTCCCACACAGTGGTCCAGTGACAGGCAGGTGGGGAACGCTATACCTGCACAGGGAGGGGGAGGGAAGGGAGGTAACTAAGCATACTTTACAGTACAGAGCCTGATTCGCAGACAGGGTGATATTAGCACATTAGCTGCATGTGCCCAGGTACAGAGGCACCCCACACTCAAGGAGTAACAAAGCCACTTCTGCACAGTCTATTCGCTGACAATGAACAAAACAATGAACTACAGTCTGCCATAAAGAAACTACCAGTCCCATTGCCCTGTGAACTATGCACGTAACTCGCGTCTACGTACCTTTCTTGATATCCTTTTTGTTCTTAAACACTTGGTCAGTTTCTTGCAGGATGAACTGGTCACCAAACGCGCACACGTCCACAATCTGAGCCCCAGCCACCGTCTGCTGTACCACCTTTGCAATGGCTCCTACATACATTGCAGGAGAACAGGGATGCACAACACATGGTGCACGAGTATCACCCATTCTGGCCACCGTCGCACCACGAGCCGCACCATCACACAGTGCCCCCCTTATGCCAGAGTGGCATAACACTGCTAAGGTGCGCACATCTGTTCCTCCTCATATACTGGTGCTTAAATCAACAATAAAACTGTCAACAAAAGATTAACCAATCTTCTTCTTAATGGTGCCATGGACTATACTAATTATTGTGCACCCTGGGCAGATAGGCAACTCGCCGCTTGTTCATGCACTTCATATGTGCAAACAAGAGCAAGCCCTGAGAGTCTAACATGTCTATGTGTAAACAATTGTTCTTGCTGCCCTCAACTACTAATTATTCATACTGTTGACATAACCGCCACATGTACAACCCCCTTCACCCACGGTTAGCGATATCAGCTGCCATTTTGTACTTGGTCACGACCACATCTTGAGCTATCGTCTCCTCCTCCTCCGAAGATGACCCCACTCTCTCTGCCATTGCAGACACTAAAGAGAGGAGTGAGGGGGTGAAGGAAGAGGAGGTAGGGAGACAGGGAGCAGGGGAGAACAATGTGGGAGAGAGGCAAGAGACAATCTGCTCTGCACCAGTCCAGTCCAGCAAGCTCAGTACAAGAGGGCCAAACCTACTAAGGAGAATGAAGCACGAGACGAATATCTCGCACTGAGGACTAGCATATGTCGCAGACCCCACATGCAACCAGATACGATGTCGATTCACAAGTACTTGAAACTACAACGCGCACATTCAATCGGCCTAGCACTACCTACGCACCTAACTCGCTTCGGGATAGCGTATACCGTCCACGTGTCCAGTAATCGTTTATATCCGTATACTCTCCGTTCAGGGAGGCTAGCGAGATCTCGAGGGGTTTCCCCAAGACCGCGCGCATAATTACACACGAATTTACACAAAACGACTGCAGTATGGCAGAAACATGCATAAAGAATATCAAAAGACCACGGCTTAACATGCAATATGGGCACATTCTTACCAAACATTCACAAAAATTTGCAAGTGACTGGTGTAACTACAGACGTCAAAATGTGCATAGAGAATGGATAAGAAGGTTACAATGTCATCGGTAGCCAATCAGGTAGACTTCGCCCAGCAATTGTCCCAACATCTTTCCCTGCTGCAAACGATCCAACACCTCAACATACACTTCTCGTCTATGTGCATCTGTTCCAACTGGTAGCCACATGCTATTCGAGTTTGTCATCCATGCAGTCCTCATGGACCGAAAAATATTTGTGCTCTCTGTGAAGGTATGTAGGGCAATGTACTTGGCACATTGCATCCCTTTAACCTGTGTAAAAACTTTAACAAATCTCTTCTTGTTGTTTGGGGTAGAATTGCTTATGTCCACAAATACAAACAGAAGCAGCTCTTTAACATCATCTGGGACAGATACAGGAAGGGTCAGTCTTTGAGTGTCTTGTGCAGCAAAGTCTATCTGGCCCAAAAATTGCTTCGGCTCAATGGGTCTCCACGTGACAGGTTTCTGTACAAGTACGTGCATGAAATAAAACATACTGTGTTGTTGTTGTTGTTGTATTGAATTGTCTATGAGCACACAGCTAGCTAAGATGCCAAGCAGACTACTGACAATTGATTCATAGCAGACTAAACTTCCACACCATAACACTTGATCCGGAAAAAGGCATACCCCAGCCCACCCAATGAATCATGCTCCGCCGCTCTCTATCCAATGCTAACACTACCAGCGGCCAAACACTGCTCGCCCACTAGTAATCACTACCCAAACTGAACCTGAAAGTAGCGAGAGTAATGGTAACAATTTCAAACAAACCTGTTGGTCGTCTTCGGACGGCTGTACGCCACCATATAGCTTAATGGGATAACCATACTTATCAGAAGGGAAAAGGCGATCCTCAGCGGCCATTTTGTCTCGATTAGCGTAATGACGTCATGGTACAAATGAATTTTAGTACATGTGATTGTGCGTGGGAGAGATGTATATATATGGAGCAGAAGAAACCTTACAGCTGCTGGCAGAGCAGGTGGAGAAATTTGGCTTATTGGGCCCACTCGTAATGTGTGGAGACTTCAATGCAAAGTGTGAAGATTTGGACATGGACTGCAGTGAAGGTGTACCAGTGCGGAATGTGATTGATGTAGTGAAGAACAGCCAGGGTGAAGCCGTTGTGGACTTCCTTAGGGACGGCAATATGACAGTGTGAATGGGAGGAAGGGATGGGATGCCTTCACCTGTGTATCTGGTAGGGGCTGCTCAGTGGTGGACTACTGCATAGTTGGGAAGGAAGACTTTGACATGATAGAAGGGTTCAAAGTGACAACCATGTCAGAGAAGTTGTTGAGGAGATGAGGTGTGAGGGAGTGGCACCTACCAGAGTACCTGATCACTCATTAATGCATTGGGAAGTGGTATATAGTGGATTGGGCGAGTGAGGTGACAGGGGAGGCTGGTGAAACTGTGGTGAAGAAGAGGTACAGAGTTCCGGAGGGGTATTTGGAAGATGAGGTGGAAAGAGTGAGGATGCTGATAGGCCAGATAGAAGCTGCTGGGGATGACCAGATGGCTATTGATGGAGTTTATGACAAGTTGGTGGTGATGATGAAAGTGAAGTAGGTGGAGGTGAAGGCGAGGAGAAAGGGGGGCAGCCATGGTTTACAAGAGAGATTGCAAAACTGAGGAAGATTGCCAATGGTGCGGAGAGGGAGTGGTTAAGATGTAGTGATAAGGAGGCAAAAAGGGGAAAAGGAGAGAGTATGTCAAGAAGAGGAGGATTTACAAGAGAGCAGTGGGCAGAGCCAAAAGAAAGTTTGAAGAGAGTAGAATGAATGAGCTGGAGAATATGTTGAGGAGCCCCAGGAGAATATGGTGGAAAATGGTGAGGAAGCTGGGTATGACGGGTGGTAGAGAAAGGAGTGGCATTGGCAAGGTGTATGATGAGGCTGGTGTAGTAAGGCAGGGGAAAGAAGCTGTTGAGGTGTGGAGAAAATATTTTGAGAAGGTATTGAATGACGGTGGTAGCTTGGAGGCGCATGATGAAGTAGGGAGTGACAAAGCAAGTCATGGGAATGAGTTGATGAGCGAGTGTCTAACGAGAGAAGAGGTGGAGCAAGCCCTGGGTAGCTTAAAAAAGAAATCAGCCCCGGGAAGTGATGGATTAACAGCAGAGATGGTCTGCTGTTAAGTTCTGGTGGACTTGTGGTGCATCCTGTTCAATTGGTGCTGGAGGTATGGGATGATTCCCTCGGAGTGGAGAAAGAATGTAGTAGTCTCTATACCGAAGAAGAGGAGTCGGGGTGTGTGCAAGACAGATGACTATCGGGGTATATCTCTGACGTCAGTTGCATAGAAGGCAATGTGCAGTGTGGTCCACAGAAGGCTGTTGCATATGGTGGAGGAAAAGCAGTTGGTGGCGGAGGAGCAAGGAGGTTGCAGGAAGGGAAGAGGGTGCAGAGACCAGCTAATGACATTGGTATTGCTGGGGCAGATGAAGACAGTGACGGGAAGAGGGATGTTTGCCAGGTTCATAGACTTCAAAAAAGCATATGACAGAGTAGATCGAGGGAAGTTGTGGGGGTGTTTGAAGGGGATGGGAATAGGAGGTTGAACCCTAGCCTTTCTGAAGGCAGCATATACTGATTTGAGTTGTGATGTAAAGGTTGGGGCAGGACGCAGTGACCCATTTGAAGTGTCGTGTGGTTTGAGGCAAGGGTGCATTCTGTCTCCTCTGTTATTCTCGCTTTTCATCAACTTGGTTGTCGCTAGGTTGAAGGAGGCTGAAGTTGGAGTGAAATGTGGGAGTAAGCTGATCTCCGTGTTATTGTACGCAGATGATGCGATAATATTTGCAGAGGATGAAAGGTCAATGAGGTTGGGGTTGGATGTGCTAATGGGATGGTGCCGGGAATGGTCAATTGAAGTGAATGGTGAGAAGTGTGGAGATATGCATATGAGGAGGAAGGGCATTAAGAGAACTGAAGAGAAGTTCTGTGTGGGTGAAGAACAGATTGCCGTAGTTGAAGAATATAAGTACCTTGGTTGCGTAGTGGATGAACATGGACAATGCAGGAGTATGGTGAAAGAAAGAGCGAAGGCAGGAGCAAGAGCCCTGAGTGACTGGCTCAGGAGATGCAGGGCCTCAGTGGGGGAAGTTAGAGGGGAGACATTTAGGAGGTTATTGGAAATGCTTGTTGGCTCGGTGTTGCTGTATGGAGTTGAGGTGTGGGGATGTGGAAGGCAGCTTGGACCGGTAGAGAATGTGCAGATGAGAGCAGTGAGGATATTTATGGGGTGGGACGGCTGCACCCACTAGCTTCCCTGCAGTTTGAATTGAATGTGCTGCCAGTGAAGTGGGAGGCAATGAAAAGAGGCATTGAATTTTGGGTGCATGTAATGAGGGTGGGTGAAGGCAGGTTGTTGAAGGAGGTCATGAGGGAAGCCATGAAGTTGGGCAGAGTGAAATGGGTGAGAGATCTGAGGATGGGTTTGGACGTATTTGGGTGGCAAGGAGTGGACATGCAGGCATTGAGTGGACTGTCGATGAATGAAGTGAAGCACATACTGAAGTGTATGGCATGGAGGAGAGCTAGGGAAGAGTGCTCCCTAGATGCCTATACGTTAAGCCACTTGGTAGGACAGCAGAAGGCCATAAGATCGCAGAGAGTACTGCCCACAAGTTCTTAGGTGCCCGCATCCAGGATTGCTACCGTAAGACCCGCCAGCTTGAAAACGACTTATTCTTTCAACGACGCCAGTTAGAGTTTGCCCTGCAGCCCCAGCACTTCCAAGTTTTAGAGGAGTTTCGCCTAAGCCAAAAGCCAGTTTGAATCAGATACTGCCAGAAATAGGCAAAAGCTCAAGTTTGATGCTTTACTAGATAAGAGAAATAGGTGCCACCCACCCCCCTCAAACCAATGGTAGTGAACCTTTCCTCCAAACCACTCACACAGCCTCAAACATCTGTCCTCGCTAAAGGTCTCAATTTTGCCCTTCCACCCAAGCAGATCCCCACAGCAGAGATATATATATATAGTTACCTGCACTGAGACAGCCCTTACAAGAGCTGGAGCCCCACAAGAAATCACGGATAGAGCCCGCACCCAGGTCGTAGGAATTCTCAGTAAAGCCAAGTCTCCCAGTACTAACCTCTCCCCTGCTGAATCCAAAGCCCTTAAAGAACTCCGTAATGAGACCAGCCTTGTAATAATTCCAGCTGACAAAGGTCGTGCCACTGTAGTTATGGATAGAGAGACCTACGACACCAAAGTCACCACCATGTTGTCTGATCCTGCCACCTACAAACCTGTAACCAAAGACCCCACTGCCACACTTCAACGACGTATGAATGCCCTTCTTCTGTCCCTAAGACGCTCAAACCATATATCAGAGTCCCTCTACAATCGACTGCGCTGCTCAGCAGGACGCATCCCTCTACTGTATGCCCTCCCCAAAATTCATAAGCCTGAAACCCCTCTTAGACCTATAGTCTCCTTTGTATCCTCCCCCACGTACCAATTGTCCAAACACCTCTCTAAGATCTTAGCCCCACTAGTTGGTAACACCAGTCACAGTGTACGCAACTCCACAGATTTTGCCACACTCATACCCTCACAGACCCTTAATGATGACGAAACCCTAATTTCCTTTGATGTTGTTTCCCTTTTCACTAAGGTTCCCACGAGCCTCGCCATCCAGGTTGCCCGTCAGCGCCTTCTAGACGACACTTCCTTAACCGGGCGCACCTCACTAACAACAGACGAAATCACCACCTTGCTCGAATTTTGCCTGAATGCCACTTATTTTGCCTTCCATAACTCCCTCTACCAACAGGTCCATGGCACAGCCATGGGTTCCCCAGTCTCTGTAGTGGTAGCTGACCTTGTAATGGAAGATATTGAGTCTAGAGCCCTAACTTCTTTCCCCTCCCCACCTCGTTTCTGGAAAAGGTATGTAGACGACACGTGTTGCACCATTAGAACTGATTCTGTAGAGAACTTTCACCGCCACCTCAACTCCATAGAACCCAGTATTCAATTTACCCTAGAGGCCGAATCTGAAGGACAACTTGCCTTCCTAGACGTCCTAATCTCTCGCAATCCAGATGGATCCATGGATACGACTGTGAATAGAAAGCCCACCCACACAAACAAGCACCTTGACTTTTCTTCTCATCACCCCCTAGCCCACAAGATAGTAGTAGTACGAACCTTGTACTCCAGGGCACAGGCTCTCACGTCATCAGCTGTCACTAGGACTCAGGAACAGCACACCATTGCCAGAGCCTTAGCCCAGAATGGCTACCCAGCCACTTTTATTCACCGCCATTCTCAACCCTCGCATGATCCAGCTCCTCTTTCACAGCCCCCCAATGTCACTACCTCAGCCACAATACCATACATCAAAGGGACCTCAGAGGCCATCAGACGAGTCCTGACCCCCCCTAGGCATTAGAACCACTTTCCGCCCTATTAACACTTTACGACAACTTCTAGTACACCCTAAGGACCAAGTCCCCCAACAAGAAAGGCCAGGTGTAGTATACCGCATTCCCTGCACAAATTGCCCTCGAACATACATAGGACAAACAGGTAGGACCTTAACACAGCGCCTTAAAGAACACCAAAGAGCAGTACGAAATGTCGACACAGCCACCTCGGCCCTAGCAGAACATGCTCACTCCACTGGTCATCCTGTTAACTGGACTGAGGCTCGTGTGATTGACACCTGTTCCTACACCTCCAGACGATGCCTCCCCGAGTCCTGGATGATCCACAAGGAGACCAACCACCTGAACAGAGAACTAGGTACACTGGCCCACATCTATAAGACCCTCATTAAGCACCCATAGTTCCTAAGTCACCCACAGACTGTTCCATTGACAAACAACCATGTAATATTCATTTTCAATTCATTTTATCTTCACCTCACATCATCAGCTGTCACCCTTACACATTTAACACATGCACACTCTGTAAGCCACTACCACTGATGAAGCCAGCAGCAAGCTGCCGAAACGTTTGGTATTTCAAAGAAAATCTTTGGTTGGTGATTTCCGCAAGAGAACCCTGGGTGTTTATATATTATATTGTATATGAACACAATGTGCACTTGAATTATGAATTATGAATTATGAATTATGAATTATGAATTATGAATTATATATAGAGAAGAGTTTCTGTCCACAAATCAACGATGGCCAATCAAGTAGACTGATCCTTCTGTACCGCATTCAAATTTGTGTGGAACGTCCACATACACTTTCCTATCACTTCCCATGGGCAGCCAAACATTGTCAGAGTTAGTGGAGAAGGAATTCTGCTCATATGTGTGCATAGCTATGTAATGTGAATGATGCGTGCCATCCACTTTAGTGAAGACTTTAATGAAGCTACATCTGCTGGGTTTAGACCAGCCAATGTCCAGAAAGACAAACAAGAGGATCTCGCGCGTGTCCTTGGGGACATCATCTGGAAGACTGAAGTTAAACAATTGTGGTTGGTTAAACGAGAAACTTCCCAGGGGGTCCTCAGTGTTGAGAGGCATCGGATTCCAGGCCCCCGGAGGAAGTGAGTTCTACATAAAAAGGGATAGAAAAACATTTGTGCTAATAAGTCTAAACTTAACAATCTGTGCTTTCCATTGAGAAAATCACTGGACACACTCTCACGCTGCAGTGTAGTGGCTGTCGGTTACAGCGTTCAAGGCCATACTATTGCTGAGGAGTTTTATCATACAGTCAGTACGGCGGCGGACAGGTGATACTCGGAAAAGCGTGCAGCGCTACCGCGCATGCAGGGGCCCGAAACTCTCTTAACTATCATCAGAAATGACCCCAGTCTACAGTAGCATACCGGTTTGTCTTTCAACGATAAACCTGGAAATAATTGTTCATAAGTAGGCGGTTCTGCATCCGGATCTTCGGCCATTTTCTTGTGTGACGTAATACAGGGTATATAGTGTCACTTCAAAGTTATTACACGCATAGTAGGATGATTATTTTGGACAATGAAGCACGCCAACTAATGACTCGTCACTTCTAATTGTCACTTCAATGCCACGCCAACAAGTCATCACTTCTACTTGTCACTTCAATGTCACTTCAATGCATTGAAGTGACAATTAGAAGTGACAGTGCTGGGTTCTATGCTAGAACAGTCAGCACATTGTCTACCTTATCCAGAGCTTCCTAAGCTCTGTGTCATGTGGGTCTTCGACTCAGGATGTCACAGGGACCTGCATTGTGTCAACACACACCACCGCAAGGCAGAGTTACAGTGTGGCATCTATAGCACTTTGAGCACTAGGTGCGTGGGCTGCATCTGTTACAGTGACAATGTGTGGTCAGACAGGCTCCAAGGAGAGACCTGGTCTTCACTTCACAGAGAGTGCCCATTGGTACAGCACAGCACTACCCAGCTAGACTCTCAGCATCGCTCGCACTGTGCATACTGCACCCAACACTGAAAGGTGGGGAGCCTAGCAAGGGGACTGAGACATAACAAACACATGGGTGTGCATTGCAACTTGCACTGTGGGGTGGTAACATATAAAATATACTGAAGTTGAAACGTAAGTAGAAGCAATGTTCGAAGTGACAACTTTCAGAATACATGTAAAGCAGATTTAACAAATATGCAGTGAGCATGTGTGTTTTGAATGCAAACTCCCTGTGAATCCCCATTGGCCAGTTGTACTGCTGTGAGACATGAGGTGTACTTGCCACACCTTTCTCAAGGCCACCCAAGCAGGACCACTCTTTGCCTACTCTCCCCTCTCCTCCCCTCCCATCACTCACAACAGCTACGTACACGTACTTCTCATTCGCCCAATTGCCAGGCAATGTCTACAAGCATTAGGCACTATAAACCTGGCATTTGGACTTGACACCTTTATGCGGATCATGGCACATATAAGCAGGACCCAAAGATGAATCTCATTACACAGTATGGAATGTGTGGAGTCCTATTAGGGTCTAGGGTTAGGGTTGATTTTATGTTGCAGAATTTGGCGCCCCCCTGGCACTCCCTTATATGTGCCCACTGCCCTTTATGACCCCCGCATTGAACCACAATTGAGCACCAGCACCACAGACAGAACCCCTTTCATACCTCACACTTCCACAGGTGCCTGAGGGAAAAGAGCATGAATTCACCAGGCATTTGTTTGTTTACAAATTTTGAATTGCGACAGCTGTTCTAGGGCGGCAGCCATTTTATCACAATTAACATAATGACATCATGGTACAAATGAATATCTAATGTTTATTAGTGGATGTGATTGTGCATGGAAGAGGTATATATAGAGGAGAGTGTCCGTCCGCGAATCAACGATAGCCAATCAAGTAGACCGATCCTTCTGTACCGTATTCACCTTTGTGTGGAATGTCCACATACACTTTCCTATCACTTCCCATGGGCAGCCAAACATTGTCAGAGTTAGTGGACAAGGCATTCTGTTCATATGTGTGCATAGCTATGTAATGCGAATGATGCGTGCCATCCACTTGAGTGAAGACTTCAATGAAGCTACGTCTGTTGGGTTTAGACCAGCCAATGTCCAGAAAGACAAACAGGAGGATCTCGCGCGTGTCCTTGGGAAGTTCCTCTGGAAGACTGAAGTTAAACAATTGTGGTTGGTTAAACGAGAGACGTCCCAGGGGGTCCTCAGTGTTGAGAGGCAGCGGATTCCAGCCCCCAGGAGGAAGTGAGTTCTACATAAAAAGGGATAGAAAATATATAGCGCTCAAGGCTATACTATTGCTGCAGCTGAGGAGTTTTATACAGTCAGTACGGCGGCCGGGAGAGTGATAGAAAAGCGTGCAGCGCTACCGCACATGCAGGGGCGCGAAACTCTCTCAACTATCATCATAAATGACCCCAGTCTACAGTAGCATACCGTTTTCAGCGATAAACCTGGAAATAATTGCTCATAAGTAGGCGGTACTGCATCCGGATCTTCGGCCATTTTCTTGTGTGACGTAATACAGTGTATTGGTTACTTTTCACCAGCAATACTATTCGTATGAAACACTGCGGCGCCGGGCGGTATTACTCATAAAATAAATTCATATGACTACAAATGTCAATAAATATGTACCTGTGAACAAGTGTAGAAACCACACAAATACAAAAACGATGAAAGACGAGCATTATCAAATGAAAGTGATCATTGTTAATCAAGAATGGATACAAAAATTACTAATACTAATTTTACATACAGTATATTTAGCGCAAAAGTAGAATGAGGGAAATCCTCAATCATGCAAGAGGGAGGGACCAGTGACAAAACATGCAACAAGAAGCTAGGCTTGTGTGCAGTTACTTCTCTTCCTCTCTCTCCTCTTCACTATGCCGCAGTGCTGGGTTCTGTGCTAGGACAGTCAGCACATTGTCTACCTTATCCAGAGCTTCAAAGAACGGAAGAAGGTCTCTAAGCTCTGTGTCATGTGGGTCTTCGAACCAGGACGTCACTGGGACCTGCATTGGTCACAGTATACATGAAAATACATATATTCGAGAAGCTTGAAAGTAGCAACTGGAGGAAAGAACCATCGGAAGAATCGTGGCCACATCGGTGGCTTGCAAAGCTCTCCCATTCTCTGCAGAAATTCATCCACGAATGGCCTTTTCAGCACATACACTTGGTGTATGACACCATCTATCTCCACGGGGACAATGAAGTCTGCATTGCTCACAGGCTAAAGTACTGCGCAGGAGGAGAGGGAGGGAGGAGTATCCTAGCCATCTGTTACCATTACTTTGCAGCCACTAAGATGCAAACCTTGAAAGAGCTGTGTACTAGAGTCTCATCGAGGTCAATCACAACACACTTCTTGTCCATTTCAGCTACTCTCCGCCGTGGGAGAAGGTGCTTCCCGTCACACAAGGGCACCATCTGCAGTAGGGAAGGGGTGGGGGCTTAAGGAGACAAGGCATCACATCACTACACAGCACCACTCACACCATCACACCATCATACCACTTAAAGGAATGCATGTAGTTTCGATTGAAAGTTATCATAAGAGCATCATTCCTTTTCCTTATAGAAACACACCCACACACTCACACGTGTACACATGCACACACCCACGTGTACACACACACACGTACACACACACACACACACACATGTACACACACACACACACGCACACGTACACACACGTACACACACGTACACACACACACACACACGTACACACACACACCTCCTCCTGGATACACCTTGCCCTAACAAGGGCGTTGGGCAGGACCCAGGCAGTAGCTTGGGTCCTGTTTTGAAGGCCAAGAAACTGTAGAAAGGGTGGACTGGCCAGGTCCACTCCTAAAAACCCTGGGGTGAGTGGCAGCTGGGCGCCATGGCTGTAAAACAGGCCGTCAAGGCGCGCCAGGTGGACCGGCCACCGTAGCCACTAGAGGCTGTAAGGGTAGACCGATCCGATCCGACTGCCAGCTCGAAAGTCCCCAGGGGGTGTGGTGGTAGGGTTGTAGGGACGAGCGGAGGTCCAACGAAGCGAAAGAATTGCTGGTCTTCTCCAGCGACCTCGTGGCCTCCGCCATCTTGATGACGTCACACACACACACACACACACACACACACACACACACACACACACACACACACACACACACACACACACACACACACACACACACACACACACACACACACACACACACACACACACACACACACACACAACACACACACAGACACACACACACACACACAACACACACACACACAACACACACACACACACCTGTGGTGACGGTGGTGTTTCATTTGAAAAGTTGCCCTCATCTCACTGGACTGCTGCTCCTCCGGCTTCACACAGCAGAGGAAGCCCCACAGCCCAGCATGCTTCTGGTTTGTCTGAACAGCACCACCATTGTTAATACTCCCTGCTACAGGATGAGACAGGGAGGGGAGGGGTAGGGCAAGGAGGGAGGGGAGGGGTAGGGCAAGGAAGGAGGGGAGGGGTAGGGCAAGGAGGGAGGGGAGGGAGAGGGCAAGGAGGGGGGAGGGGCAGGAAAGAATGGATGGGAAGGGCAGGGTAAGCAGGAAGATGGGAAGACCATTCATACACATACTCACAGACAAACTGATAAACACACACCACCGCAAGGCAGAGTTACAGTGTGGCATCTATAGCACTTTGAGCACTAGGTGCGTGGGCTGCATCTGTTACAGTGACAATGTGTGGTCAGACAGGCTCCAAGGAGAGACCTGGTCTTCACTTCAGAAAGTGCCCATTGGTACAGCACAGCACTATCCAGCTAGACTCTCAGCATCGCTCGCACTGTGCATACTGCACCCAACACTGAAGGGTGGGGAGCCTAGCAAGGGGAACTGAGACATAACAAACACATGGGTGTGCATTGCAACTTGCACTGTGGGGTGGCAACATATAAATCATACTGAAGTTGAAACGTAAGTAGAAGCAATGTTCGAAGTGACAGCTTTCAGAATACATGTAAAGCAGATTTAACAAATATGCAGTGAGCATGTGTGTTTTGAATGCAAACTCCCTGTGAATCCATTGGCCAGTTGTACTGCTGTGAGACATGAGGTGTACTTGCCACACCTTTCTCAAGGCCACCCAAGCAGGACCACTCTTTGCCTACTCTCCCCTCTCCTCCCCTCTCATCACTCACAACAGCTATGTACACGTACTTCTATGTTCGCCCAATTGCCAGGCAATGTCTACAAGCATTAGGCACTATAAACCTGGCATTTGGACTTGACACCTTTATGCGGATCATGGCACATATAAGCAGGACCCAAAGATGAATCTCATTACACAGTATGGAATGTGTGGAGTCCTATTAGGGTCTAGGGTTAGGGTTGATTTTATGTTGCAGAATTTGGCGCCCCCCTGGCACTCCCTTATATGTGCCCACTGCCCTTTATGACCCCCGCATTGAACCACAATTGAGCACCAGCACCACAGACAGAACCCCTTTCATACCTCACACTTCCACAGGTGCCTGAGGGAAAAGAGCATGAATTCACCAGGCATTTGTTTGTTTACAAATTTTGAATTGCGACAGCTGTTCTAGGGCGGCAGCCATTTTATCACAATTAACATAATGACATCATGGTACAAAATTAATGAATATCTAATCTTTATTAGTGGATGTGATTGTGCATGGAAGAGGTATATATAGAGGAGAGTGTCCGTCCGCGAATCAACGATAGCCAATCAAGTAGACCGATCCTTCTGTACCGTTTTCACCTTTGTGTGGAATGTCCACATACACTTTCCTATCACTTCCCATGGGCAGCCAAACATTGTCAGAGTTAGTGGACAAGGCATTCTGTTCATATGTGTGCATAGCTATGTAATGCGAATGATGCGTGCCATCCACTTGAGTGAAGACTTTAATGAAGCTACGTCTGTTGGGTTTAGACCAGCCAATGTCCAGAAAGACAAACAGGAGGATCTCGCGCGTGTCCTTGGGAAGTTCCTCTGGAAGACTGAAGTCAAACACTTGTGGTTGGTTAAACGAGAGACGTCCCAGGGGGTCCTCAGTGTTGAGAGGCAGCGGATTCCAGCCCCCAGGAGGAAGTGAGTTCTACATAAAAAGGGATAGAAAATATATAGCGCTCAAGGCTATAGTATTGCTGCAGCTGAGGAGTTTTATACAGTCAGTACGGCGGCCGGGAGGGTGATAGAAAAGCGTGCAGCGCTACCGCACATGCAGGGGCGCGAAACTCTCTCAACTATCATCATAAATGACCCCAGTCTACAGTAGCATACCGTTTTCAGCGATAAACCTGGAAATAATTGCTCATAAGTAGGCGGTACTGCATCCGGATCTTCGGCCATTTTCTTGTGTGACGTAATACAGTGTATTGGTTACTTTTCACCAGCAATACTATTCGTATGAAACACTGCGGCGCCGGGCGGTATTACTCATAATAAATTCATATGACTACAAATGTCAATAAATATGTACCTGTGAACAAGTGTAGAAACCACACAAATACAAAAACGATGAAAGGCGAGCATTATCAAATGAAAGTGATCATTGTTAATCAAGAATGGATACAAAAATTACTAATACTAATTTTACATACAGTATATTTAGTGCAAAAGTAGAATGAGGGAAATCCTCAATCATGCAAGAGGGAGGGACCAGTGACAAAACATGCAACAAGAAGCTAGGCTTGTGTGCAGTTACTTCTCTTCCTCTCTCTCCTCTTCACTATGCCGTAGTGCTGGGTTCTGTGCTAGGACAGTCAGCACATTGTCTACCTTATCCAGAGCTTCAAAGAACGGAAGAAGGTCTCTAAGCTCTGTGTCATGTGGGTCTTCGAACCAGGACGTCACTGGGACCTGCATTGGTCACAGTATACATGAAAATACATATATTCGAGAAGCTTGAAAGTAGCAACTGGAGAAAAGAACCATCGGAAGAATCGTGGCCACATCGGTGGCTTGCATGGCTGAAGCTCCACGTTAGGGCGTAGGCTATGAGTTCAGGCGCCGGGTCATGGTTCTTTTTCTCCAGTCGCTACTTTCAAGCTGTGTAGTTAGCGAACTTGTACAAGTTACACATCAGCTTGCATAACACTTAATGACAATATATTCGAGGAGGGTAAACAAAGGCACACACACACACTTGTACACACACACATACACACACATACACACACACTTACAGCATTGTCAGGGTGAAAAATGTACGATGCTGGTGAGTTGTCAATGATGCATGTCTTCCTCAAGTCCCTTCCCAAACGACTGAGGTCCTTGACGTAGTTCCCTCTGTGAAACACACACGCTTCTCTGAAGAGCCGCAAATTAAAAGTGCCATATTTGTCCAGTAGATCGGTCACTGGGTCAGCATACTGCAGGGAGAGAGGTATGTGTGGGGGAGTAGGATGTGAGGGAGGGGAAGGGGAGGGGGTGGCTACACCGATTCATGTGTTTGCTGCATGACTGACCTTGGCTAGACTGGCCGTGAAAAGCACACACTCAAAAAGCTCTCCCATTCTCTGCAGAAATTCATCCACGAATGGCCTTTTCAGCACATACACTTGGTGTATGACACCATCTATCTCCACGGGGACAATGAAGTCTGCATTGCTCACAGGCTAAAGTATTGCGCAGGAGGAGAGGGAGGGAGGAGTATCCTAGCCATCTGTTACCATTACTTTGCAGCCACTAAGATGCAAACCTTGAAAGAGCTGTGTACTAGAGTCTCATCGAGGTCAATCACAACACACTTCTTGTCCATTTCAGCTACTCTCCGCCGTGGGAGAAGGTGCTTCCCGTCACACAAGGGCACCATCTGCAGTAGGGAAGGGGTGGGGGCTTAAGGAGACAAGGCATCACATCACTACACAGCACCACTCACACCATCACACCATCATACCACTTAAAGGAATGCATGTAGTTTCGATTGAAAGTTATCATAAGAGCATCATTCCTTTTCCTTATAGAAACACACACACACACACACGTGTACACATGCACACACCCACGTGTACACACACACACATACATACACACACACATGTACACACACACACACACACACGTACACACACGTACACACACATACACACGTACACACACACACCTCCTCCTGGATACACCTTGCCCTAACAAGGGCGTTGGGCAGGACCCAGGCAGTAGCTTGGGTCCTGTTTTGAAGGCCAAGAAACTGTAGAAAGGGTGGACTGGCCAGGTCCACTCCTAAAAACCCTGGGGTGAGTGGCAGCTGGGCGCCATGGCTGTAAAACAGGCCGTCAAGGCGCGCCAGGTGGACCGGCCACCGTAGCCACTAGAGGCTGTAAGGGTAGACCGATCCGATCCGACTGCCAGCTCGAAAGTCCCCAGGGGGTGTGGTGGTAGGGTTGTAGGGACGAGCGGAGGTCCAACGAAGCGAAAGAATTGCTGGTCTTCTCCAGCGACCTCGTGGCCTCCGCCATCTTGATGACGTCACACACACACACACACACACACACACACACACACACACACACACACACACACACACACACACACACACACACACACACACACACACACACAACACACACACAGACACACACACACACACACAACACACACACACACACACACACACACACACACACACACACACACCTGTGGTGACGGTGGTGTTTCATTTTGAAAAGCTGCCCTCATCTCACTGGACTGCTGCTCCTCCGGCTTCACACAGCAGAGGAAGCCCCACAGCCCAGCATGCTTCTGGTTTGTCTGAACAGCACCACCATTGTTAATACTCCCTGCTACAGGATGAGACAGGGAGGGGAGGGGTAGGGCAAGGAGGGAGGGGAGGGGTAGGGTAAGGAGGGAGGGAGGGAGAGGGCAAGGAGGGGGGAGGGGCAGGAAAGAATGGATGGGAAGGGCAGGGTAAGCCGGAAGATGGGAAGACCATTCATACACATACTCACAGACAAACTGATGATAAACACACACCACCGCAAGGCAGAGTTACAGTGTGGCATCTATAGCACTTTGAGCACTAGGTGCGTGGGCTGCATCTGCTACAGTGACAATGTGTGGTCAGACAGGCTCCAAGGAGAGACCTGGTCTTCACTTCAGAGAGAGTGCCCATTGGTACAGCACAGCACTATCCAGCTAGACTCTCAGCATCGCTCGCACTGTGCATACTGCACCCAACACTGAAGGGTGGGGAGCCTAGCAAGGGGAACTGAGACATAACAAACACATGGGTGTGCATTGCAACTTGCACTGTGGGGTGGCAACATATAAATCATACTGAAGTTGAAACGTAAGTAGAAGCACTGTTCGAAGTGACAGCTTTCAGAATACATGTAAAGCAGATTTAACAAATATGCAGTGAGCATGTGTGTTTTGAATGCAAACTCCCTGTGAATCCCCATTGGCCAGTTGTACTGCTGTGAGACTTGAGTGTACTTGCCACACCTTTCTCAAGGCCGCCCAAGCAGGACCACTCTTTGCCTACTCTCCCCTCTCCTCCCCTCTCATCACTCACAACAGCTACGTACACGTACTTCTACACGTTCGCCCAATTGCCAGGCAATGTCTACAAGCATTAGGCACTATAACCATGGCATTTGGACTTTACACCTTTATGCCCCCGTGAAACCACAATTGTGCACCAGCACCACAGCAGAACCCCCTTTATACCTCACACTTCCACAGGCCGCGAGTGCCTGAGGGAAAAGAGCATGAAATCACCAGGCTTTTGTTTGTTTACAAAATTTGAATTGCGACAGCTGTTCTAGGGCTTCTCTACACTAGAACTATAGCTAAAACAATAGAACGTTAAACGCTGCAAGCCAAGACACTGGTGGCGAACAAAGGTTCCACTGAGTAGCATTTGAAGCGTTGGGGGCCGTGACTTACCAGAAGCTTGCCTGTAGGTGTTTAACTGGTCGTCTTCCCTCGTCACCTGAGTGATGATGGACTGCTGATCGACAACTGACATGACGCGCTCCTCGCTCACTGGCACCGCGTGTGTGGCGGACAGGGCCGCTGTACAGCCGGGAGCGATGAGGCTCGCACGCACACTTGCGGTTTGGAGCGCACTTTTAGCTGATGTAAAGTGATCTTGCGTATCAGGGTGTGGTTTGCTGTTTCCAGCAGTCCTGTGCTGAGGATTGAACTCTTCTCCGGTCAAGGATGAGATAGGAAAGGGTTGTACAGATCGGGGGCGGATGAGGCAACAAGTGCGTATCTGCAGCTGCGGGCGGTTGAGCTGGCTAGAGAGGGCAGTGGGAGGGGGCATCTCCCGTGTTCACGCCCACATTCCATATTTGGCAGCTCTCTGAATGCGGAAACGATGAATGAGATTATTCTTTCGATTGGATATGATTACAGGGTTGCACTCCCCCTTGACTCTAATTGCAGCATGGGAGGGATAAAGGCAATAATCCTTATTGGCGGCCCGCAGAAGGGTGAGCTTTCGTGAGCCAGCACGGCTAGCTTGGCTGACACATAGAGCTTCCTCAAACTCATGCTTTCATTCATAATTGAGTCAGTTTCGAAACCGCCTGTGCCCACCGTGACTGCCTGCCTGTGCCCACCGTGACAGAGCACGAGCGGCTTCATTCAGTGCGTGGCGTTATCCTACAACTACTGGCACTCCTCGGTCTACCCCTTCACTGGTACTACAAACCTTCACCTCTTTGCATATTTGAAGTACGTCATCTCTGTACTATGTTGGCACACATCTGGCCCTGTGACCATAGACAGTAGAGGGATAGAACTATGTCTATGTCTATGCTGTGACACAGGCTCACTGTGTGGAGGTCACGGTAGAACCCAACGAAGGCATGCTTCACAAAGCACCAGTTCTCCCTCCCAGCTCCTTCCCTTTCCAGCCCCTCCCCTGTCATCCCACCCCTCCCTCTCGTCTTCCCACAATGTAGGCACACGCTTCAGACCCCTGTCCTTCCAGGTCCCCAAACCAGTCTTCCCCATTGCCGGCTTTCCAATGGTGCAGCACCAGATTGAAGCATGTGCCAAGCTGGCGGACTGCAAGGAGGTGCTGCTCCTTGGGTACTTCCAACCTTGGCAAGAACTGAAGACGTTTCTTAAAGCAGTTCAGAAAGACTACAATTTGTCTGTGAGGTGAGAAGAGGGAGGAATGAAGGGGTGCTACTTAAGCGTTACAAGCTATCTGTTTTGCTCCTGACAACTAGCATCCCCTCTGCCATACTGATGTATTCTCATTCAGGTGCTCTTCCACATTATTTATATATAATTACAAGTAATATAGCTCTGCATTTAGTAACACTGCCATAGATAGAAGCTACTACGTATTGTGTTGTGTTGTGTTGTGTTGTGTTGTGTTGTGTTGTGTTGTGTTGTATTGTGTTGTATTGTATTGTGTTGTGTTGTCTTGTATTGTATTGTATTGTATTGTATTGTATTGTATTGTATTGTATTGTATTGTATTGTATTGTATTGTATTGTATTGTATTGTATTGTATTGTATTGTATTGTGTATACTTTAGGCATACTTCAGTGCTAACTTTGAGCTGTAATAGCCCTCCCCTTCTCCTGCCCCTCCCCTGCCCCTCCCCCTGCCCCTCCTCCACTTGCAGGTACCTGCAGGAGTACTGCCCTCTCGGGACGGCCGGTGGATTGTACCACTTCAGGGACCAGATCCAGAGAGGAGACCCCTCTGCTTTCTTTGTTTTCAACTCTGACGTCCACTGCGACTTTCCCCTTGAGGAGATGCTTCGCACTCAGCAGGAGAGGACGGGGGGCAAGGGCCATGTCATCTTGGGCTGTGGGGCCAGCGACTCTCAAGCACCCAGTTACGGCTGCATCGTCCACAACCAGGACACTGCAGAGGTCTCGTGTGTGTGTGTGCGTATGTGTGTGCGTGTGCGTGTATGTAAGAGAGAGTGCTTGGGTGGCAGTATAATCTCGGTGCTCCCTTTCTGTAGGTTACGCACTATGTGGAAAAGCCAGAGTCGTACGTCAGCAGCACCATCAATGCTGGTGTGTACCTCTTTGCATCCAGCATCTTTGAAAACTTCAAGCAAGCTTTGCAAGTGAGAACGTGGAGGGAGGGTTGACTGTGAGGGGACAGTCTGTGAGTTTGAGCAGAGGGTCTGTGAGTGTGAGCGGAGTGCAAACTGTCTCCATTTGGCTCCTTGCAGGCAAACTTCAACACGGACAGCGCACATCTTGCTCCAGACAGCATCTGCCTGGAGAGGGGCGTGCTGCCTAAACTGGCCAACACTAGGACCTTCTTTGTGTACCTGCTTCCTCGAGGCAACAACTGGTGCCAGATCAAGAATGGAGGGTGAGGGGGAGGGGAGGGGAGGGGGAAGAGGAGGGGAGGGGGAGGGGAGGGGAGGGGGAGGGGGAGGGGGAGGGGAGAGGGGAGGGGAGGGGAGGGGGAAGAGGAGGGGAGGGGAGGGGGAGTGGGAAGAGGAGGGGAGGGAGAGGGGAGGGAAGGGGGAGTGGGAAGAGGAGGGAGGGAGAGGGGAGGGGAGGGGAGAGGGAGGGGGAGGGGAGGGGAGGGGGAAGAGGAGGGGAGAGGGGAGGGAGGGGGAAGAGGAGGGGAGAGGGGAGGGAGGGGGAAGAGGAGGGGAGGGGGAGTGGAAAGAGGAGGGAGGGAGAGGGGAGGGGAGGGGGAAGAGGAGGGGAGGGGGAGTGGTAAGAGGAAGGAGGGCGAGGGAAGAGAGGAGGGGGAGGGGAGGGAGAAGAGGATGGAGGGGAGTGGGAGTGCATGCAGAGAAAGGAATATGAGGAAGTAGTGGCTGAGTGAGAAGGGGAGGAGAAAGATGAAGAGCTAGTACGTACTTATGAAGATACGGTGGACAGAGGGTAAGGAGTGTCACCTGTACATTGTCTCTTTCTGTGTGTTTGCGTGTGCAGACCTTATGTATGCTGCTCCACATGTTACATGCTCCAGGTCAGCTCTGTATGCTAACCGGCTCTACTTGTCTCTGTATCGCAAATACAACGCCGACAGGTTGAGTGGGGCAGGAGAGGGACAGCCCCGCATTGTTGGTGAGCCTATCACACAGCAGCGTTACAGTGCTGATGACTGATGCACCGTCTGTCTGTGTACCCTCCCCCCAGGTGACGTTCAGGTGCACCCCAGTGCACAGGTGCACCCTACAGCTGTCCTTGGCCCCAATGTGTACGTCGGCAGCGGTGTTGTGATACGCCCAGGGGTCAGGGTGCGCGAGAGCATCATCCTTGACAGAGCAGAACTGAAGGTGTGGGGTGTCTGAATAAAATGGCTGCCATACTGTTCATTAGGACTGATGAAACATCTCCCCCTTTCTCCTCCCCTCTCTCCCCTCCCCCTCCCTTCCCCTCCCTTCCCCTCCCTTCCCTTAATCCCCCTTCCTCCCCTCTCTCCCCTCCCCTCCCCTCCCCCTCCCTTCCCCTCCCTTCCCCTCCCTTCCCCTTAATCCCCCTTCCTCCCCCTTTCCCCTCCCCTCCCTCCTCCCCTCCCCTCCCCTCCAGGAGCACTGCTGTGTGCTGCACAGTATCATTGGCTGGGACTGTGTAGTGGGTGAGTGGTCACGAGTGGAGGGTTACCCCAACTACCCCGACCCCAACGATCCATTTGGTGAGCTCAACGCGATCAGGGGTGCTACGGCACATGACTTAAGTATCAACCCTCATCTTGCCCCTATAAGTCACTCTTGTTGTGGCAGTGAAGAGGTTTCTGTTGTGTGTGGACTGGTTTCTCGTTCCTCCTACCTCAGCTCTGGTGGCAGTTGACTCACTGTTCAACGACAATGGACAACTCAACCCGAGCATCACCATCTTAGGTGTGCCAGCCCCTCTGTGTGATGAGTGCTTGCATCGTGTCGTTCCTCTGCCAACAGCTCTTGCTGTACATATATACTGCCAGCCCCCTCCCTCCTCTCGCCTCCCTTCCGCCCCCCCTCCTTTTCCCCTCCCTCTCCTCCTCCGCTCCCTTCCCTCCCCGCCCTCCTCCTTCCTCCCCTCCCCTCCCCCAGGCGAGGGTGTGGCAGTGCCAGGGGGGACTATGGTCCTCAACTCCATTGTCCTACCTCACAAGGAGTTGGCCTGCAGCTACAGGAACCAGATCATCCTATGACATGACCAACAAACACACGCAGTACGCACCTCAGGTTACATTCAGAATGAAATGATCATAATTATACTGTAAATTAATCAATTTTTGTATATTAAATGAAGCATGACATGAATTGTTAGTTCAGATGCTACGGAGTGGGTTGCCAAAAGGGTGTAATTTGACCCCCATGGAGTGCTTTCACCTTTTCAGAGAGTCGACTGCATGGGTGATAGTTAGAACTCTCTCCTTTCTGTGCATGCATGCCATCCAAGGTGTAACCCCTTCTGATCAACACTTGTGTGTGTGTAACTTGATGTTGCTAATATTAATGCCCTCGCCCTGTTACATGAATTATTGTTGCTAATCATACACAGCATCTACATTATACTGAAAACATTAATATCAATACAACAGATGAAGTCAAAAGACATTAGTACAGTATATTCATTCATGCATGCTGCAGTGATAGGAAATGTGAAATGCGCGAGAGAGAGAGGCAAAGATATATGCGAGTGTACACGTACGTGTGTGCGTGCGCCAACACCGATGGGCTGGCATGTCAAAACGAATAAGTTGGACAGATGAGAGAGTTTAAAGGTCAAACATGAAAGATACAACTTGACTAGAAATGACACACTGTAGACATTACACATAGTGAATAAGCCAATGGCACGTACTTTGCTAGGGCATGTGTGGGCACAACACTGAACACCTATACTCATGCAGCCTGAATGAGAGCTTGCTTTGATGAAAGTGGTAGAGACTGTAGTGTCTTCTTCACACGCAGCGCTGAGAGCCTGGTTGTGGGAGAGGCATCCCAACACTCTTGGATGGCCCTTGAGACAACACTAAGCGTCTGCATGAATGAGGCGGGTGCAAGCAATAAGGAAATGAAACCACCTTAATGACACACACACACACACAACCACACACATTCATTACACACATGTACATACACACAACCCGCCCTCCATTCACTGATCCCCCATCCCCCAACACACACACAGTGATCACTCACCGAGCACTCTTCCCAAGTGTGAGGGATATAGGGTCTCTTGCCCTGCTCGCACACCACTAGTCTCATGTCCTCAGTTGAGGGGTCTCGGGCGGTGAACTCCTGGTAGGGCAGCTGGTATTCATAGGCCTTGTCTGAGGGGAGCAGAACGGAGTGGGAAGGGGGAGTGGTCAACAGATCTACCCAGTGTCGACTCAGCAGGGTAGTAATCCAATTCTGTTTGTGCAGCGTGTGCAGTGCCCCACACTACACCACCACCGGCAGCACTGTGAAAAGGCCGCTTCCCAAACACACCTACCTACCACACCCACTCACCACTACTCACCCACACACACACCTGCCACACCCACTCACCACTACTTACACCCACACAACGTGACCCACCACACCCACCAATGACCCTCCCACCTCACCTTCTGCCACCACCCTGCAAGCCATCTCCCACAGGATCAAGCTCAGAGAGTACATGTCAGCTCTCACAAAGGACAAGAATGATTTGGCATTGATGCTGCCATCAAGGATCTCCGGAGCGAGGTATCGCTTCGTTCCAACAACTGCCTTTGAAGGATCGTTGAAGACCTCCCGCATGGTGTTGCTTCTCACAGCCAGCCCCAGGTCGCCGATGCAGCACGACTGATCGCTGCGAACCATGATGTTGCTGCTCTTCAGGTCTCGGTGAGCGATGCCCGGCTTGTACACCTGTCCGTGGACCTCCTCATGGAGGTGGGCCACACCTGATACCACACCCAGAGCCATCACACAGAAGACATTCTCCGGCAGCGTGTGGTTCTGGAGGTAGTCGTACAGATTGCCCAACTCGCACAGCTCAAACACTAGCCAGCGCTGCGTGCAAAAGTGCATGTCGCGGTTATCTGCTCCGATGAAGCGAAGAATGTTCCTGTGCTGGAGGAGACAAGTCTCGTAAACAGCAGCCTCCTTTGTCCAGCTGGTCTCCTCGTGCGCCTCAAATATTTTCACAGCCACGTCTTCGCCATGGTACGCCCCCCGCCACACCTCCCCGTAGCGGCCCCGCCCAATCAGCTGTAAGAGGCAAATCTCCTGAGCTATGGAGCGCTGAGCAAGGATGGGCATGCCCATCCCACTCCCACTGCTGGTGCCTTCCATGAGCATGGTGTTGGGGTCCCCCACTTCCGAGGACGAGGAAGCAGACACACCCGTCTCCACCTCGCAGTTGGAACTGGTCTTGGCAATGCAGTGTACGATGATTATGGCCATGATCAGTGCCCCCACCACCACGATGGACACACACAACAGCACCACAATGATGATCACGCCAGTTTGAACTGGCTGCTCCTGGCGCACACTGTCAGGGGGATCTAGGTCTGGAGGACGAGAACAGAGTGGTGGGACACACATGAGCGCTCTGTTACACCTGCCCGGGGTACAGACACGCCACCCGTAGCTACATTGTTGTTCTTACACTCACATGCACACAGACAGCCACAAATACGCATGCACCCACCCACCCATGTGTGCTCCCACCAAAACACTCTAGTTCACAGTACGCCTGATTGGATCGTCCACAAACTCTTATGTCTATTTTGTCTCACTCTGTGTCCATTCTGTCTCACTTTATGTCAATTCTGTCTCACTCTGTGTCAATTCTGTCTGTGCATTGAGTGTGGCACCAATCTACCACAACAGATGACCTGACAGTGAGCAGATAACACTGACAGTGCTTCTACAAATTGAGGGAAACATGCAACTGTTGTGCTGTGATTGTCATGTTATGGGCAACACTGCTATGGCTCTTTGCTTCATTAGCCAGCCGTTGAGGGGTGGTGCTTGGCCAAGCAGAGAGACCTTGTTCAGATTGGTAGTGCAATCTTACTGTTTGAATGGCGGGCGGCCAATACCTACTTACCAGCCCAACCAATCACTGTTGCCCCTCCACCCAACACACGCCCTCCCAAGTCCATTTTCAATCAACAGCTTGTTCACACTAAGCAAACGAACACAATTTGATTGGAACAGATGGAATATTTCAATGCAAAGGACAGCCTCTTGTCCACTTGCCGAACGAACCCTTTGAACACAGCACACCTAAAAGTGTGCTTTAAAGGTTTTCACCAGAAAACCCTACTCACACACTTCTAGAGCTGCCAGTTGTGGTGTGGCACTTCCTCTGTCTCTCTGCGACAATACACAGGTTAGAGCATGGGCAATCCAGACAGTTTAACAAGCATTAAATTTTAAGGCCCACTCAGAGTGCGGACAGATGGCGGCCAATCAGGAACAGACACCACTATAACATGTCACAACAGGTGCATTAAGTGAGTACACTCTCTGCACTCTTTCTTAAGTGCTTTCTTGTGGGAAAAAGGACACCCTCCTTCCCCTCCTCCTATGCCCCTCCCCCTCTTCTTATGCTCCTCCCCTTCCTATGCCCCTCCTCCTGCCCCTCTCCCTCGTCCTTTCCTTCCCCCCCCCCCCCCCCCTCACCCCTCTCCTACAGACAAGAAGGGTTCTGTTGCTCACAGGAGACTTACACCTTCAAACGAGAGAACCAGCCTCAAACAAGTACAAACAGGTACAAACAGGTACAACGCTGTATAAACAGGTACACGCGTGGGACGCGTCCATTTTCAGGCAGCTTCACCCATCGTGGTCTGAGTGAGTGAGGAATTACTGGGGACAACCACAGCATTCTCTGATGACTCTACCCCTCGTCAACCTACCTGTACTTTCTTTATGGGCCTTTTGCTGTTACATGTGTGTGGCGGTGTCTGCTGCTCATTGATGACACTACCTTGTGTGTTCCTCTGCTGTCATCCCTTACACACAACATGCATGCACGCATACAGACATACTAAAGCGACTACTTCCTTAGTTGTCACTGTTCCCATTCACAGAGCTCAGTAGACGGCAAGAACACACAATGGACCTCAAAGAGATGGAGCACAGAGTCCAGTGAGGGAAGTGCAGCTCTGAAAAGGATACCATACACACATTACTGACCTCCCCATCCTAAACGTCTCTGGAATGTGCCTTTGAATACACTGCTTTATCTGTATACAATCGTGTGCTTACTCCTGTCTCATACTGCAGCCTTTGGGAACACTTTCATGAGTAACGGTCCTAGTAGTCTGTTTGGCGCCGTCTTCCCCCTCAGCACTCGCAAAGTAGTAGGACCACATTCCAGACTGATATGAAACCAGCTTGACAGTTCGCCGTCATGCCACCCCAGGAACCCACTGAATTCACCCTATCCAAAGAAACTATCTTGACTATGCAGGTCCCCTAGCCTGACCCCTCACACCATGACTGGCAGGTGCTGCAGGAGGACTCTCCCACTCACAGTGTGGGCCATCAGCGCAAATGACAGTGAAGTACACCAAGTAGCGATGAAGGTAGCTGAAGGCTACCGAAATGTCTAAAAATCTGAATCATTTGTCTCGTGTGAACAAGCCTCAGTTATGTCAGACCTACTTAGCCGCTCAGGACTGTTGCAACTAGTAAGTACTAGCAGATATGGGAAAGGCGTACAAAAGTCTCCCACAGGACTGCTGCCTTATCTGAACGCAGTCCTTGCAAGTTATGTGAGACAGTGCGCCGCTGTTGCTGTGAACACTGTCCATGTTGCACCGGCCTATTCAGCTATGTCCAGTCTGCAGGCACAGCATGGCAAGAGATACCTGCCGTGTTCAGTAGCCCAAGACCTGTTTGGTCTGCTAACTGAGTAACAAAAGTATGAAGGATGGACACGGCAGCTCCCCAGAACCCGTCAAGGGATCGTGACCAGACATGCACGACACAACCTCCACAGAGCACAGCTTCGTCACTACACAACATCTCACTGGCCAACAATACTCTTGTCAGGCAGCAACCATTGCAGTTTTCATTCCCCAGCTATTCATCGCTGCATTCTTCTCAAAGCATCGAAAGTGCACTGCTGTTTAGCACAGTGTCCTACACACACTAGTTCAAGTTACACACTTACACAGACATGACTCAAAAGCCACACCAGGCATGGCACCAATTCCACCTCCCACCAGTGCCAGCAATTTCTGCTGCATTCCGTTGGACCTGAAGGGTCCGTTGCAAGCAACTTCTTTATCATGCAGACTCGAGACTCAACCCAGTAACACACAACATGTTGGTGGAAGGGGAGGCAGGAGGGAAGACAGTGGTGTGTTTCAGGGAAGCCAGAGCTGCATGCATGCTCTGCTTGTGCCAGTCACACCCGTGCACTCAAGTGGGACGGGATACAAGCAGGGCAGCCATTGACCAAGGACAGCTGCATACTAATGGTGGTACATGTCCAGAAACACCATAGCAAATTCAATTTAGACTTTTTGCAGGGTTGATACATTCCCACAACCAGACCAGTGGTGAGAAAGCATGTTGTAGTACAAATGCATACCTACACACACACCACACCGCCATTCACAAGCCACCACAGATGAACCAGCACTGAGTTACTCAGACAGCTACATGGACAGACACCCACAAATTTAAAAAGGAATGAAGTTGATCCAGCCTCCACTGAGCACACATGTCTCCTACCATGTCTGAAACCCAGTCTGTCAACAAATGAGTGCCGGCTGATCCAATAGAGATTGTACTAACAGAGACTTTGTCTGCCCAGCCAATCATCAACCAACTCTAGCAGTTGCCACCATCTGGTGCAACAGGGTAACCAGAAGGGAAGAAGGGAAGAGCTCATTCGCATAGAAGAGCTCATTTACATGGAGTCAATTCGCAGACTGTAGAGTGCAAATGCAGCTCATTTGCACCTCCGCCTGCCACTGCTGTTCCACTCAACACCCAGCAGCCAGCAGCCAGTCCAACTGTAGCACTACAAAGCAAGCCTGTGCTTTCAGGAGCAGTGTTCAGGTAAACTTTACACTGCGAACATGCACCCCTATCACAACTCAGTGACAAACATCGTGCTTAATAACCAACAATGTATTCAAATTGCTGGCTATTGGCATTACAATTGAAGCACCTGCGCAGATAACACATATAAAACAAGCAGCATAAACAGATTAACGATACTGGATCCCCTTGGGTGGCTACATCCATTTCAAGGAAGACTGAACATAACGCTGTGAACTAAGTGTTACTGTAGCTAACTCAACCCATGCGTGCACACACGTACACACGCACAACATAACACACAAACATGTGTACATCGAGTGCAAGGTCAAGCAGCTGTGCACACAGGTTGCACTCACACACAGGCAGGCCACGCAAGTGCCACAGACCAGGGACACCAAACAAGGAAACAAGCCCACATCCAGACATGTCGTGTGTGCGCTCAAAACTGTCCAGGATTCATCAACTTGTGGCTTACACTCAGCTGACCACCAACCCAAGCCCTGATGCCCGCTCATAGAATGTACTTGCTCACTGTATACTCGCAGCAGTTCACACGTGACAACAGAAAGGTGTGCTTTAAGTGTAAGTGTAAGCTAGTGCATGCACTCGCGTGTTGTGTGTGAATGCGCTGTGCAACACCATGCACATGTGAATCTCTCAACCTTCCTCTACCTCCTTCCCTCCCTCCACTTCCTTCTCTTCCTCTCCACCTGCCCATTCCCCAACCCCTTCCTATATACCCTTCTTCACTCCACCTCTCTCTCAGTCCCTGTACACGTATGAATCACATAATGTCACACAACACGGCAACTTACCAGGTGTGGGTGTGGGTGTGGGTGGACCTGTGGGTACACTGGAGGGCACTGGGGTGGGCAGTGGAATCGAGCTCGACTGTGGACCGTACAGCCGCTCTTGCTCCTGATAGTAGAACAATCGCGTGTTGCAGTTGTCAGTACTGCAACAAAAGCAACCTTGTTCATTTTCTGCATCGACAACACATCCCATGGGACGAGTACAAAACAAGTACTCTGTTGACGTCATTGAGAATTCCACGCAGTCATATTCGAACCGGGTCCCTCCCTGGTACGTGTGCAACCTCACGACGCAGAAGCCTGGACCCGTCACATTACAGTGGTCAGCAGTAGGGGTATCGCAGAATATCCCGCTGCAACGGCACGTTAGGCCTGTAACGGAAAAGAGTGAGTCTCATTCTCTGGACCCTACACGCACGCACATACACGCACAAACACACAGCAAAGTAGCCTGGTTCTTCAGGCAATGTAGAGACCGCGCGCACTTCCCGCCACAGCACTCTGATTATTCAGCGAATTCATGGCTCACCACTTGATGTCCAAACTATGGTTAGAATGATACAAACCGCGAGTAACCACCCAGGCACTTTTCCCATCCTCGCCTACAGTCTCCTTTCCCTCTAAACACAGCGCACGCGAGGGAAGCAGAGCGCCACCAAATCCGCCACTAGACTGACTTAAAATAACCAACTCTAAACTCCAACGAGCTTGTCTACCAACCACGACCGGTAGTATATAGGACAGCGGAAGTGGACTACCTGTAGGAACGCGAATTACGCGTATGTCACCGTTTGCCGCTGCGATCGTATCGTGTTGGATCGTTGCGTGTAGCGCAGAGATCGGAATCCCTGTCATGCTATCAGCGGATTATGATTGGCTTCGAGCACCATACACCGAAGAAAGATTAGAACAAGAAGAACAAGAACCAACCCTAGTACCTCTCGATCTACTGTTGTGTGCCCTGTCAACTGAACAATAGCACTTCCTCGCGCCAGGAAAGATGGGAGTCGGTAACAAAAGCGCTCTCCTTCACTTCTCCATACAACTGCTATACGGATTCTTTCTGTTTGGTGAGTATAAACTGTATGTCTTGTGTGTAGATTATTTGTAGTGGGAACCAACATTGGGTATGTAGCGATGTATTTGCGGTAGTCTAGAGGAGCGCCTCTTTGGCGATCTCAAAGGCGTTGCGGTATTTGCATGGCTGATTAGTTCCTGTCGTTACTCTTAGAGCAACGGTCGACCGCATCGCGAAGTTTGTAGTCGTAGATTGAGGGCGACCTTTACTGCTCGGTGTTAAGGTGGCGCGGTAATAAATGGGAATGGCCAGGGAAGCCAAGCCCAAAATAGGTAGAGCTAGTCTGACCTTTCCTTCAAGGAGAGCTATAGGGGTGAAACCATTCTCTTATGCCTGTCCACAATCACCTCATGAGTGTGGACAGGCATCTCCAACAAATGTGCTTTGTACACATGATCTCCTATGCTGAGATAGCCACTAAGGGAAACCAGGGCTCTTTTCACATCTGTGTGTGTGTGTGATGTGTTGTGTTGTGTTGTGTTGTGTAAGGGTTGTGTGTGTGTCTACTTACACACTCACCCCTGTTCTCTGCATGCTATTCTGCTATTATACCATACAACACTTCACAGTAGAGCCTCAACCGGCAACCTCCGAGTGAGTGAGTGATGTGGGGCGGCCTGCATGCCAACTCCCACTATCATCAGCTACTCACACAAGTGTGTCACGCACAGGCAACAGAGATAGGGGGTGAAACCACTGTTGGGAGCCTTTTTGTCCAACACTGGCTTCCATTTGGTATTCAAACAATTCCTTACTCAAGATGGCAATAGAGATCACAAGGAGTCCTTCCCATGCCTTGATGAGGGACAGTTGCTGTGAGGGGTCATTCACTCTTTGAGGTCATATTAAACTTACCTAACCATGCAATCCTGATTGAGTCACAAAGGCACCCGGTATAGGATTACCTCTCATGTACTTCAGTACTACCACGCTTACAAACTGTGCAACACGTTTGTTAATACAGGTGTAAGGAAAACTGTCAGTGTGCACAAGCCACAAGGGCTGTCACAATAATGTACACACACATCTCTCTATCAATGGATTCCTTGTAGCAGTGATATGCTACACATGTCATTGGGTGCCTCAACCTCTATTGAACGCGAGTTCTCTCAGGAGGATAGATGGAATCTGGCAGTGTGTTATGTTACAAAAGTTTGCTTTATGTGTTAACACTCGGAGTGGCGTGGCACCATCCAGTGGGTGTGGTTGCCACAACATTGGTATGCACATAAACACAATGTACCACGACACGGAGGTAACAGACATTGTCAGGCTGTGAGAATCTCTCACCTGCCACAACAACGCAAGAGCTAATGCACTTGTAAGAAACTTAGAACTGCGTGCTGCTTAAAATGTCATAGCTACCGAGATGCATGCATACATTAGTACTACCACCACCATGGACCTATCAGTGGTTGTTTGTGCACGTGTTCCTGTATCACTCTGTATACCATATAAGCAGTGGATCTAGCACCATGTACCCCCCCACACACACATGGAGTGCAGCAGTATGTCATACATATTTGTTGTGTCCTGCCATAATTGCCCACTTCCCATACACACCTGCTCACCCAGAGTGCCTAGGAACTTTAATTTATATATAGTAATGGTTATATAGGAGCCCTAACACATTCCATGAAGCTATATATTAACATACTGGCTGCTGGGTGTGGTCATCAGTGATCACCAGTGGTTTGAGGTCATGGTGGGCCTGGGGAAGGTGGAAGCCACAGTCCTAATTCAATCTCCAGCGTGATAAATCTGACATCAGTTCACTTATCACTGTAATGATATGTTAGTTTATCAGTAGTGGCAGTGTCCTCTGTACTGTGCATATGAGAGTGAATGTACGTATATACACTGTTTGTTAGTGTCTATACATATGTACAGCAATTATACTGTTTCAGTATGTGTATATAATTTTTATGCATATATGCTCTGTACTGTTATGCATATGCATTACAGGGTGGTCACATGAGTGAGGTACTGTGTCATTCGGTCAATGCCTCTTGGAGCATGCTGTATGGGCGCTTTTCCACTGACACTCGTGTGACATTTGATAGCCACGAATGCAGCCGGTCACTTTATGCATGGGCACACCAGGCATTGTGCAAGACATGAAGCACAGGGACACTTGTTAGCTGTGGGTGGGGCTGTGTGCATGTGTACACACAGTGGTCACCTTGTAGCAATGTATGCTGTACACAAAGTGGTGTGTGGATACAAGGCGATAGTGGGCCTATTCAAAGTTAACTCCTGTGCTTCTACCCGTACCCAAACACTCATTGAAACATGCTTGGGTCATACAACATGGAAGGAGATGAGCACTTGACACAGAATCATGTGGAGTAGACACAATGTGGCCTGCTTGCACTCAGTTGACACACACTGCATACATGTGTGTCATGTACATATAGGCAGTCACCCCATCTGGCCATTGTCAGGTGGCTGCTCAGAGCTACAGTAATTCTGGGCACAACTTATAGCATGCATGGTTATTCTAGAGGTGGCTGTTGAAGGCCATTGGGTATTGGTGTACCAACACTTTAAGTTTAAATAATTATTAAGCAAAAAGAAGACAATCAAATAAAGACCCGTTTCAGAGCGAATAAAGTACTGTGCGTTACACTGAGTGGTCAATTCAAAGTGGGAATTTTACATTCCTTTGAAGACAGGAATTCAATATATTCAATTGTTATCCTCAAAGAAGCTAGTGCTTAGCTCGTGAGATTCTTTGATCACACAGTTATGCAGTTTCCTTTTAATGTCAGGAGGGGAGATTACATCATGTGCACTTGTCAGGTTTTTACTTGAGCTATATATCAGTTAATTTATTCAAATACTCCTGTCACATGCAGGTCATGTGACCACACTCAAGTGCAACAAGTACTTATTTTCTGCGGACTCCCAAGACAGTGAGGTCTCAGAGTGCACCCCAAAACACCTTCAGTACTGCCTCACCTTCCTTATAAGGAATAATGATGGAGAGATAATTCATGAAGAGTTGGGTTGCTTTCCAGGTGATGTTATTGACGTAGACTTATACTGCAGTGGAAGTGATGATATGACTAATGATGGTCGGTCAATCACATGCTGCAATGACCGTGACTACTGCAACAGTAAAGTTGTGCCAACTCCCTCTCCCTCTCCTTCAACCACACCACCTTCATCTGGTGAGTCATCACACACCCACACACACGCATGCACGTATGCACACACCCACGTACGCACGCACACACACTCAGCCCTACGTATCTTTATCCTGCTTCCTGTCATAGGTATCTCCAGCAGATTAAGGTGGTCAGGTTACCTGACAGCAGGAGTCATCGTGGCTGGTCTCACTGCTGTGTTTGTGGTAGTAATGAGCACTGTAATGGCAGTGTACTTTTATCGGTGGAGGCGGCACTACTCCAGACTCTTAGCAGCTCAAGGCAACAGTGCCACGATTAGCTACACGAGCAATGGGAGCAGCAGAGGCTCCGATTCCACCCCACCCTACAAAGTCTAACCCTTATCCCACCCACCATATACAGTGAATGTACGGTGTAATGTTTGTGTCTTGTTCTGTGTCCTTTTCTGTATCATAATCCTCCCTTCCCCTTTTGCTGGACAATAATATGTATCTGAGTTGCACTCTTGACCACAGTTGTAACATTTCTACCTACAGTACATAAATTATATATCATTATGTTTTGACCATTCCTGCCCTGTTCTTGTAATGTACTAAATATATCGTTTGTTTGAGTTGAAATTGGCCCTAGACTGCAACAAAGCGGGGCACAGTGTGCAGACGAGTGCGCCTTCTTGTAGCGCAATTTGTGTGGCATGTGTGCGCATGCTGTGAACAAATCTGGGTGACCTCGTATACAAATGACGGCATGCCTCAGTTTCATGTGTTTGCATACCTCAGCATGGAGAGAAGACCACCTTGTGCCTACTTGTTGAACATGTTGGAACAGCGACATCACCAACTACTCCACTGGACCGCTCACTGAATCACCTTTTAAGGTGCCACACATGCATGCAACATTGTGGTTGTGGGGAATCACATTAATACAGTTAGGGTACCGAGATATGTATTCCAATTATGTCAGGGAATAAGATAGAAGGGGATATGCTATACGAAGTGAAACACAATTTGATAGAATTTGAAATGTTTGAATTCGTGATAAAACTTGGAGATTAAAGGGTTAAGGAGGAAGGGAGGCAGGGAGGGTGGAGGTGAATTGTTTTAAAAGTACACTTGACATACACACACAAGGGATTGTATAGAGGGTGCATATACATATTACAGGGATTGTATAGTGGGTGCATGCACATATTACAGGGATTGTATAGTGGGTGCATGCACATATTACAGGGATTGTATAGTGGGTGCATGCACATATTACAGGGATTGTATAGTGGGTGCATACACATATTACAGGGATTGTACAGTGGGTGCATTCGCACCTTTATACCCTCAACAGCTGCAGCTTAGGCCCTCCCAATGCTGTCAGGATCTAGGGGCAATGCCCCTTGCCTTCAGGTTCCTGTACTTGTCTTTAATGTCCACCACTGTGCGGCAGCTTCTAAAGGGGAACGAGGAGAGCACGTGCCTCCAGCGCTTGCCGAACTTGGCCACCCCCTGGATGACATAGTCCTCCTCCTCCAAGGTGAAGGGAGTACGGTGCTTGCGCTTGACAGAAGTCTGCTCCTGCATGCAAGGTGAGCTGGAGAATAAGTGCACTGGAGCAACATGATACAGCAGAAATGCATAGCACATTTACATGCATGCCTATACTGCAACAGTCCACGTGTACGTACAGATGTATGTACATCTGTATGTACAGATGTATGTACAGATGTATGTACATCTGTATGTACAGATGTATGTACATCTGTACGTATTGTATAGCCTAGCAGGGTGTTAGCTATGTATGTTAGGCAACATGTGTGGAATCCTATTGTAGATGACTACGCTACACTACACAGGTGATTATGTGTGTGTGGAGTGGGGGGAGTCTGAGGGAGTGCACCAATGTATCCAATGTCACTTGCACACAATGTGTTGTGGCATAAGGTTACGGACACAAATGGAACAGCATGCTTAGCCCCCACAGGGCAATGGACCATTCAGACAAGGACCCGCCCACCCGTGTGGTACAGCGCGGGTACAAACGTAGTCCAAAGACTCTGGGATGGCTCACTAATCACTTACCCCAAACCAGCCCAGAAATGGCCGAATCAGCTCAAGGCAATTAGTATTGGGCAAACACATACATACCGTGCAATATATATACAGTGCAAGTTGCAATATACACTGTAGTGGTACGTATATAATATATGACTGTAAGCGACAAGAATAGGGTACACACGATGGTGTTGAGCACATTATGTAAAGTTCTACTATCATGTACATGTACGTATGTATGTGATGCATATGGCACACCTTGCTCAATTTCATGCCTCCCACACTTTTCGGTGGTGGTCTGTTTTCCGCGTCTGGTGATGATTCTGATGAGCCAAAGTCAAACACATCTCTGACTCTGCTGCTCTTGGCTGGTGTGTGCTTAAAGTTTCTGCTGCGTCTCTCCACATTCGAGCTGACACCTTGCTGAGCCATTTGCTGGCCCCTCGGTCCAGCATCTCTGGAGGGTGTGGGCATCCTTGGTGCAGTTACAGGAGCATGGGTCGACCAGCTCGGGCCGCTTACAGCAGATGGCACATTCCTCCTTGCTGCCGTGGCCGTGGTGCAATGCTTCTCTGCCTTGTGGATGATGTAGCTCTCGTTCAGGGCCAGCTCTTGCAGTGCACAGTCCTGGCTGGCGGTGGCCACCGAGCTGGTTAGGGAGTGGGGGGTGTCGGCAGGAGAGACCAACACTGGGGCAGGTGGGCAGTGGAGGGAAGTGGCAGTGGAAGTGGTGGATTCACAGAGACTGTGGGTGAGGCTCCTTTGCTGCTTGCTGGTGAATGCCCACTTGGCAAAATCCTCGTGGACAGGGCATGAGTGTGAGCTGTTGTAGACCACCTTGAGCAGCGAGCGGCTGGTGAGGTGGGGCACACGCAGCGAGGTGGTAGCACACATTGCACAACTCCCATATCTACTGTCCCTTCGGCCCACCTGCCTAGATGCTGTTCCTGCGACATTTGCAAACCTCCTACTATCAAAGCAAGCTTTGCGTTGCTGGGACTGGGCGGACAGCTGTTGGCTCTTGTCCTGAGCTCCAGCTCTGTGTGGCCTGTGGTGGGCTGTCTTGACGCCGGGCAAGGTCTTTGGAGGTGGCATGCTACCCAAGACTTTGGATGGACCAGCTGCCAAGAAACTGGCATTGGCGGTTTTGGGTATCGAAAGCAGTTTACAGCTAGAGGTAGACAACAGCTGTGGTTGTGGAGAGCAATGGGCACACTGGTTGCCCTCCAGGGACTTGAGGCTCCCTTCCAGGGTCTGCAGCTTGCTGTGTACAGAGACCTGCGATGTCCTGTGCATATGCTCAAGGGTCTGGAGGTCACTCTGAATCTGTTGCAGGCTGCTCGTAATCTGCTGCAGCTGTTGGCTACCGGTAGCCACGGGGAGAGCATCACTTAGGGCCTTGGGGCTCTTGCTGGCTGGATTCAATTCAGAGGTATTGTGTGTTCCACTGCCGCTAGGCAGAGAAGACACCACCACTGTTCCTCTTCCATGTTGATTGTGTAGTACGCTGTGTGGCACTTCTGGAGAGGTCTCGTCTGGGGCTAGTTCACTTTTAGGTGAGGCCACAGAGGGACTGGAGTGTTGCAAGGCTGACTCTCTACCCCAACGCATTGCACCATTTGGCCTTGGTGTTGCATCTTTCTGTCTTATGCTTGCATCAGCCTGTTTCATTGTTGTAACTCTCTTGTTTGTTTTTGTAACACTTTGTTTTAAAGTTGCATCACACTCCTTTGACTTTCTGCCCATCCTTTTCATGACCATGTTTGCACTTGTCTTCTGAAGGACATTGCCCTGGTTACTCCTTTCGAACGAGTCCAGCTTGTCCAGTAGACACTGCAGCCGCTGAATGGCAACATCAGCCTCAGGCAGATCTACCACTGCACAGACCAGCACAGGAGGGGAACAGTCACACACACACACACACACACACACACACACACACACACACATGTATGCACACACACACACACACACACACACACACACACACACACACACGACAGATGACCTGTGCTACTTCCTGTCATTGCCCCACAAGGCAGGAAGTATTGGAGAGGAGAGGTGGGTTGGCTTCTGTAGCAAATTACATTGATTGAATTGCGATGTAATGTTTCTATTCTGGGTACATTTAAAATTCCTACATACTGAGACACACACACACACACACACACACACACACACACACACACACACACACACACACACACACACACACACACACACACACACACACACACACACACACACACACACACACACGCGCACACACACGACAGATGACCTGTGCTACTTCCTGTCATTGCCCCACAAGGCAGGAAGTATTGGAGAGGAGAGGTGGGTTGGCTTCTGTAGCAAGTTACATTGATTGAATTGCGATGTAATGTTTCTATTCTGGGTACATTTAAAATTCCTACATACTGAGACACACACACACACACACACACACACACACACACACACACACACACACACACACACTTGTACTTGTATTACCACAGCCAGAACTGACTACATGGCCCCCATTCAGGGGGTGAGCCAGCAGGAGGTAACAAGTCTGGTGGTCCCGTTGGCAGCGGGGACACCACCCCTATCTCCACATCTGCATGGCCCCCTAAGTGCATTGGGGTACTCATCTATGGGCTTGCAAGACCCATGAGATGAGGGAGAGTACAGCTTTGAGTAACGGCATCAGTATATCCGTCCTGGACTCTTGGCCGCAAGATTCCCCACCTCTACGCTTGGTAATTTCTAGGTGGCTAGCATGTGAGCACAATCAGTGTCAAACACTGGTAAGTGCGCTAACACCTAGGAGAAAAATTACACAAGTCTTTACTCTCCCCAGTGGTGTATGGTTCACAAGTATGGCTAGACTTGCAACCAAGCAAAAGCTGTAATTTTCACCCTTCCAAATGCCAGACCTGTTGGCTGCAGACCTGTCAACCTTCTGGCCTACTCATTCAGCTTTTGCACCAAC
>OX465039.1:6449126-6574471 GCA_949841015.1 Aplysina aerophoba
AATTGTTTGTGTTGTTGCAACTGAAGAAGTCGTTTTTGACTGTAGTGTCTTCGGGGTTAACAAAAAGGATCACATGATTCTTGCTAAGAAATTCTTATTCCTCCATCCTCCTATTCACCAACCTGCATACATCACACACGGGGACACACTGGCTAGCACTGTCATGATGCAACAGATACAGCTCAATCAGCTTTTCAGTCTACTTCCTTACAGGATATGCGTAAATGCAAACAGAACTGTGCCATTTGGTTGCTTCTGTTACTGCACAACTCAGCATGTTCCATCTATAGAAGAGTATCATTCCAAAAGATGTCATCACGCTGATGCTGCATTGCACATGGATGGATTCTTTCTACATACAGTAAATAGTTTGTTCCACCTTGAAAGCTTGTTGCATCACGCCCACTTCTCGTCCTGTCCTGCATTCTCTGCCCATCTTCAGACTACATAGTCCCTCTTTACACAGTTTTCTATTGACACACGCCCACCCCGTCCCTCCAAAGCTACTAATGAACCTAGCCTTACCTCTCATTTTACCAAGCCACTCCATCCTGTGGGGAAGCCTTTGGTGTGTGCGATGAAGTACATTTAGGAACAGTGGGAACATCCCTCAAGGGTGTTGCAATGGGAACAAGATGTGCCTGTGTGTGTGTGGATGAGAGTAGGCTATTTTCCCCTGCCAGCAGTTCTGCGGAGTCTGAAAATGCATTTGGCCATATATTGCAGCAGAGGGAGAAGCCATCCGTTTTAGAGTGTGCAGAACAGTCACTGTGGCTTCCCAGACACATTACCTGCATGCCTCAGCAGTCGCACAGTTGAATTGCACTGCTGTTGAATGGCTTAGCTGAAGCATATTGGCATTGCTCATGCAGTGCAGTGAAATCATTGTTTGTGAAGAAGAATCTGACACTATGAAACCCGCCCAGTAAGTCACTATTTGCCATATACGTATGCACTCTCTTACTGTCAATGTCAATGGCATTCATGGAAGGTGGGGCACATGAGACAAGGTTGACTCTCCTGTCCTTTCTGTTCTTGCACTGTAGGAGTTCAGGTGTTGTGTGCTTGGGACTCTCTCTGAGCAAGTTTGAGAGTGCTAGTCCCAGGAAAAATGCAAGCACTCTGCACTCGTTCTTTGGGAGAAGGCCTGACACAGCCAAACAGCTTGACTGCAACTGTGCCAAGCAAGAAGAAACGTCATGCAGTGGCTCAAAGATCCAATTGAGTGGCTCAGGTGTGCTTTCGCTCCAGCCGGATGATGCTCAGACAGACGTACCAGCTGCTGTCCCTATCCAATCATCGGCTCTGGAAGCCTCGGGTAACGAAAACATGGCAAGCCCTAGTGAGCATCCAGGGAGCTCCCTTCCTTTGGGCTTGGAAGGGGATGGTCTGATAAACGTGTCTGGTATGGTCTCAAAACAAAAGGTGTGTTTACATTCTGAAATTAATGCGGAAACCAAATCATGCACTAATGTCAGGGTGGGGGGTGATGTCTCACAACTATTGGATGCAGCAGGGCTGAACCAAGCAGTGTTCAGCAGCCTCCCTAGTGACATCCAAGGAGAAATTATTCGTGACTTGTCTGCTAAGTTGCCACACAGTGCTGGCGAGGTGGGCGTGTCCAGCTCTGCACCACTTCCCTGTGAGGTATGCGGCATCCCAGTGCCCCGAAATGAGGTCCAGGTGCATGCAGACTACCACATGGCTGCACAGCTGAGTGTTGCCTTGCAGAGTGAGGGCAGTCCGCACCTCGCTGGGGCTGGGAGCAAGGAGAGCACCAGCTGTACCCAGACAGCTGTCTCCCGCAAGCGACCCTCCTCTAATCAGTGTAATCCGTTGAGCAAGTATTTCAAGCCATCGAAACATTAGCTGTGCATACGTACATACACAGATCACTATATCTTATGTATGTACATTCTTCTCAATTTGCTGCTGTAATTCTGTTAAAGGCCTATTCCCACGCTCCTGTCGCACCACCCCCTTGCAGTACATTGCCGTTCATGTAATTCATTATTTTGTCTGTATTGCACTGCCTACACCCACTCCTTCCTCTTCACTAATAGTGCAATCTTATAATCCATATTTTGCCCCTTTGGGAACAAGTGTGTTGAGACTTGTATACTTGTATGCAAACAGTGGCCAGAGTGCTGAATCGGCAGCACCAAACGTGCCCAGGTGGTTTGAGGCTGTGAGGTGAGGGAGAAGGGAGAGAATCCTTGAAGTTGTGCAGGTAGTTCCTGTTGTGGCAGGTCCAATTACCGGTGGTTCCCTTGCCTGAGTCATGCTGTGATTCGATCAGACCACTTGCTTGGGTGGGGCAGGACTCTCACACACAGTGGAAAGAGTGACTGATGATATCGATCACCTGTAGGAAAGAGATAAAACCCATGCAGCTGTCACCAGACAGGCTAATCTGATTCAAAGCGCATTCTGTGACTAGCAGGAAATTTTCGATTGTTTATGTGCATGTAAATATTCTGTGATGTAGTTATAGAGTAAGAGTGCACCTCCCCTCCCCCTCCCCCTCCCCTCCCCCTCCCCCCATCTTCAATGGGCCAGCCGCCACATATATACACGGGCAGAATGTCCAGCTGTGCTGCAGCGCTTGCCAACGCATCCATCAGTGGAGCACAGGCCTCTGCTCGGCTCTAGTGCTTAACTGGCAGCATTTAGCAAGTACTCCCACTCCTCTTACCTGTGCGTGGGAATGCGGTGTCAGTCAATTTATTGTGCTACAGTGGTAGCCAGTAGTGCATAAAATTACATAATTATATGACTTGTACTAGATTTATGGGCATTAATGGGTTAAGCTAGATTGTGTGCGTGTGTGTGTGTGTGTGTGTGTGTTTGTGTGTGTATGTGTGTGTGTGTGTGTGTGTGTGTGTGCGCACGTGTGAAGGTGATACAATTGAGGTGTGGTTTTCATGTGACATGCATGTGACTTGCCCATGCTGGTACAGATGCCATCCCCTGAATGCAATGTGATGTGCATCTTGCATCAGTATGTAGGAATTTTAAATGTACCCAGAATAGAAACATTACATCGCAATCCAATCAATGTAACTTGCTACAGAAGCCAACGCACCTCTCCTCTCCAACACTTCCTGTCTTGTGGGATAATGACAGGAAGTAGCAGAGGTCATCTCTTACCTTTTTTGTGGTGAAGCTAGGTTACATAAAAGCAGCAGATTGAGTGCTCCTGGAAGAAACAGCCAGCAGCAGCAGCAAACTCTTGTGTAAAGCAAACTCCTCCAATTCAGCTCAGATGATCGACTGTGATAGAGTTATGTCTGCAGGAACAGTTCGAGTGGCTGCTTTTCTGGTGCTGGTTGTGTGTTGGTCTCTTGCAGCAATGGCCCTACCAGCTGTGGTGACAGTGGAGGCAGACGATGAACAACAAACAAACAAGACAAGTAGGGAATGAGCAGCAAACAGACACTACCTGTGTCTGCCTGTCTAACTGTGTCTGTGTGTGTCTGTGTGCATTGCATAACTACAAAATGCTCATTTAGACTTGCTTTAGAGCATGTGACTCATGCCGACCTGTGTGATGCCTCTCCTGCAGACTGCTCAGACTTTGGTGTGTGTGTTCACGGTGTCTGTGACGAAGTGAATAATACCTGCAAGTAAGTCCGCTAGCTGACCTTCATGCAGTCAAAGCTGGATTGTAATCAGATGACCCATTTGCTTGCTAGAAGCAGTTGCATATGATAGTACTTCCTCCAAGGGCTGAGTGCTTGCATGTGAGCCACTACAGTGGCACTCCATAGAACAGCACCCAACTCTGTCATTTGAAGACTCCCCCCCCCCCCCCCAACAGGTGTGACCGAGGCTATGAGGGAGGGGACTGCTCCGTGCCAATATGCAGCAAGTCACCTTGCCCTCCTGAGTATGACTGTGTGATGCGTTCATACAGCACCGAGGGGTTTGTCTGTGTGTACAACCCGTGCGCTTCCCATCGCTGCAATGCTGGGGAAATCTGCCTGATTGATCCACGGAAGCCAGAGGGCTACAAGTGTACTGAAGATCCCTGCAGCTCCATCAGGTGCTTCAATGGAGGCACCTGCGTGTTCGACAAGCCAGCTGAGACAGTTGGCTGCAACTGTATTCCACCATTTGACCCAAGAACAGACTGCTTCCGGTCCTCAGGGTGCCACCCAGAACTCAAACCTTGTCAGAATGGTGGAGCTTGCAATGAAACGACGTTTCGCTGTGAATGCTCGGAGGGTGAGTAGTTCTGCGTGTTTTGTGTTCCAATGTTTACTTCAAGTTATGACACTTTGTCGTTGGCATGTCCTGCATCAATGAGGCTTGCAACCATTTGTTGCCGAACACGAGCCCACAGCCCATTACGTTGTACTGAGTTATTGCTGTAGTTGCTTACTTGGCCGTGTGTATGTGCACTTAGAGCCTGGTGCCAAGGGTGTTACTGTGGGCATGTCTGTGGGGCACTCTATAATGCAGTGATACTGTTCTGTGGAGCACTCATTAATGCAGTGATACTGTTCTGTGGAGCACTCTATAATGCAGTGAGACTGTTCTGTGGAGCACTCTATAATGCAGTGATACTGTTCTGTGGAGCACTCTTTAATGCAGTGATACTGTTCTGTGGAGCACTCTTTAATGCAGTGATACTGTTCTGTGGAGCACTCTTTAATGCAGTGATACTGTTCTGTGGAGCACTCTTTAATGCAGTGATACTGTTCTGTGGAGCACTCTTTAATGCAGTGATACTGTTCTGTGGAGCACTCTATAATGCAGTGATACTGTTCTGTGGAGCACTCTATAATGCAGTGATACTGTTCTGTGGAGCACTCTTTAATGCAGTGATACTGTTCTGTGGAGCACTCTTTAATGCAGTGATACTGTTCTGTGGAGCACTCTTTAATGCAGTGATACTGTTCTGTGGAGCACTCTATAATGCAGTGATACTGTTCTGTGGAGCACTCTTTAATGCAGTGATACTGTTCTGTGGAGCACTCTATAATGCTGGAGGCTGTGTCACGTTCCAGCTATGGGCCTGCCATTCCCTTCATTAGGGGCGTTCGTGTGTGTATCATGTCTGTTTGATAATGGTCGGAATAGCTGCATAAATTCGCTCTATTTGCAGAATTGCATTTGTGCATGATTAAGCGTCCTACAATCCCATGTATAGCTACAACCTGACCCCTCCCACCTCCCAAGCGCCTTGTCACTTTCACAACCACCTGATCATAATTGCTCCTCCCATCCTCCAGACATAGCAAGGGCCCTCACTGTGTGTTGCATAATCAACTATGCTTAATTGCTTGCTTAATTAAGTGTGGGATATCCTATCTATCAGATTCATAGTCACGCAGTCATTAGTGGCACATCTGCTCCTCCACTGCTCCTCCACTGCAGACTACTCCGGTCTGTTCTGTGGCACCCCCATCGAGCCCTGAGAGGTGTACTGTCTCCGCTGAATGTGTTGGCTGCGTACCCACCAGGACACTTCTGGACTGAATGTCTGTGAAACATTTTAACGTGTACATGTATGTCCTATAATCAATTAACAAGTCCATAACACTGGCATGCACACACGCATAGTATGCTTTTAATTAATATTATTCGCATAATATATTTGCATGCAAGAGATTTGTCATTTGAAGCTTCATATATTTGATATTGATTTGCTAACATCAAGTCAGTTGAAGCTGTGTGTAGAGGGGTATACGTATGTACGTATATGGAGGGGTTACAGGGGTATATATGCAGGGGTATGTGTGTAGAGGGGTATATGTAGTGGCTGATTAAGGGGGAGGACAATCATGTAGGGCTTCAGCTCCCTATTTACCCCCCTACCTCCCCCCGGCCCCCCCCTCCCACTCACTCACACACAACACACCAGATCGAATGCAGCTGAATGCTTAGCTAACACCCAGGCCTAGCTAAATTTGCAAAGGGACCTTGAATGACTGTATTGCACTCTAGTAGCTGCTGCGCCACCCGTGGGGGAGGGGGGGAGGATATGTAACTGATCATCTAATGTACAGCTGGATGTGTGTGACGCAGACAATTAATTAACGAATTCTTGTTTTGTTTTTATGTGCTTACCCTTGTGCTAGTTAACCATGCTCGCTAGTTTTATGCTGGCGGACCCGTCACAAGTTATCATGCACGTTATACACAAACGCTAGTTTGTGTGTGCGCAACCATTGACTATGGTGCAACCACGTAAGCGCCCATAGACACGTACACGTGGTCAGGGATGGCCGAGACGCCTTCACCTGTTGTGGAAGGCGAGTTCAAAGGAGGTTCTTTGGTGGAAGGAGACATACAAAAGCGGTCGGAAGATGACGCAGAAGTGGCGGGGACTTCGCAAGAAGGGAGAAGCCAAGGTCGAACATTCGAGCTCACAACTTGGAAGAAGTTTGCAGCGGGTCTGGTCATCGTGGTGGCAATAGCGCTGAGCTGGGTCGGCTCCACTCAGACGGCAAAGAGCACGTACGATGCGTCCTTCACGTCGCCATATTTTATGGTCTGGTCAACTACCACGTGGATGTCGCTTACCTTTCCCCTGGTGACGCCATCTTATTTCATCCGCGAGTGGCTCCAGAACAGAGCATGCGGCCCGCAGGCCACTCTCCTCAAGTTGTGGAGGTGAGGCAAGCGCGAAGCAAGACAGAATGAGAAACTCCATCAGTGTTTTTGTGTACAGAGCAATGTGCACACGTAGCTAGCTACACCTTAACTGCTTAGGTTGTGCGCTGGGAAACCTTACCTGCACCTTAGCTGTGTGTATGTGTGTGTGTGTGTGTGTGTGTGTGTGTGTGTGTGTGTGTGTGTGTGTGTGTGTGTGTGTGTGTGTGTGTGTGTGTGTGTGTGTGTGTGTGTGTGTGTGTGTGTGTGTGTGGGTGTGGGTGGGTGTGGGTGTGGGTGGGTGGGTGGGTGGTGTGTGTGTGTGTGTGTGTATGTATGAGAGACCTGTGCATTGTCCATACTGTAGGGAGAGCCGTTTGGTATTCTCCAGCAAAGGGGTAACACCACTCTCCCTCCTGACATCTACCGTTTTCTTCACAATTGTGTGGGAGGTGACCAACTATGTCTACCTGAGGGGTCTCACACTCATCTCTTCCACTGATGTCACTGCTATTTTCTCATCCGCTCCTGCCTTTGTGTACATCCTCTCAATCTTCGTACTTAGGGAACCAGTGCTGGTCCTGAGGGTGAGTCCCCTAGCAATGATGTAATGGTGGTCTTGTACATTTCCCGCACTTGCAGTACCTTCTGTTGGACATTCATTAGGTACAAATTTAGTCATGGCCAGAGTAACAGTAAAACAGGGGCTTCTCAGCTGGCTGTTGCATGAACAGTAAGGGTACTTCTTTACCAGCTAGAAACGGGCTGAAAATCTTGCCTATCTATTTTCGCTGTGAAGAAGACCAGAGCATTGTGGGTGAAGACCAGAGCATTGTGGGTGAAGACCAGAGCATTGTGGGTGAAGACCAGAGCATTGTGGGTGAAGACCAGAGCATTGTGGATGAAGACCAGAGCATTGTGGTGGATATGCCAGCAAGATTTTCAGCCCAGTTCTAGCTGGTGTGGGATAACCCTTTTCCGTTCAGGAGTAATCGTGCAGAGCGGACTGTCACAGTGATGCATGCAAACACAGCAATACACAACAAATCATCTGTTGTTCTTCCCTAAGGTGTTGTCGGTGGTGCTTGCCATTGGAGGGGTGGTCCTCTTTGCGTACAGTGACGGCTTCACTGCAGCCAACATTGAAGGGGTGCTGCTCACTCTTGGGGCTGCCATCGGTGCAGCTGTGTACAAGGTGAGGGAGGAGAGAGGAGGGAAGAGCAAGGGGAGGTTGTTCTGTGTGGGGAGAGGGTATGTTAGTCTTGCGTGCCCCAGATGTTCCAGTGTTGCGCAACAATAAGCCTGCCAAGACACATAGAGTGGCATGAACGTACGCATGTGTGAAGCTTTGGTTGTTATGTCACACTTGCAACCTGTTGTGTTCATGTGTGTGTTAAGATAGTTTGTCGTGTATGCAGCTCCACTTGTGTCCAAGTGAATTATTCCTTGTTCTTCAACATGCATGTAGGTGTGCCTAAAGTTACGGTTCGGAGATGCCACCGTGTACCAGATGGCCCTGTTCCTTAGCAGCCTTGGATTGTTCAACATGGTCGCTTTCTGGCCCATTGTTCTCACCCTTCACTTGACCGGGGTGGAGAGCCTGACTGCAGTGGCAATACCGTGGGCGTTTGTGTTCAGTTCTGCGATATTGGGATTTGTGTTCAATTTGTTCATCAATTTTGGTATAGCATTCACATTTCCTATCTTTATTTCCCTTGGAACTGTTCTAGGGATCCCTGTTAATGCTGTCGTTGACCTGGCTATCCGCCATATCCCTTTTGCTGGATGGAAGTTCACGGCCAGTGATCTCATTGTTGGCGGTTTCCTCCTCATGTTGGTGCCAGTGTCTGACTCGCGGTGGATTCACAGCCTGCTAAAACGAGTGTTCTGTTGTTGTTTTCACTGCTCTTGTCAATGTGCTCATCGTCACTGACAGTCGCACTACGCATGTGCTAAAACTGGACACCTGAACACTTGACGCTGCTTGTTCGCTGGAGTACGTATGCAAGCTAGGATGATTTCTTTGCCAAACAGCGTATAGTGCATGATTTTCAGATAATTTGCTCTGCCTGTTTTGTAGGCATTTGTGCAGTCTGACAGAGTACCTGTCACATCTGACTAGCAACACACACTGCACACATTCTGTATGTATGTATGAATGTATGTATGTATGTATGTATGAATGTATGTATGTATGTATGTATGTACTTCAGTTTTTTAATGCTTGCATTTTCGCAGATTAGCACCATCCACTATTTCTCACCTTGAAATTTTACTTTCAATTGCGCATATATTTCCTACGAATGGTACATTTGTACTGCTAATTTGTAATGCAACATAGAAATTGGTGGAGTACAAAGCACACAAAAAGTAATAGTAATGCGCATTTGTGTGCACTGATGGCGACTGAAGCATGCAGCAATCAATGTGTGTGTGTATAGGTGCAGAGGTACTATACCTGTGTACATAATGTGTATAGGTGCAGAGGTAATAATACCTGTATACATAATGTGTGTATAGGTGCAGAGGTACTAATACCTGTGTACATACAACCATGCCCTCATTGTGACTGTTGGGGTACACACGGACAGGTCTACAGCAAGTGGGAATGTGTTTTGGCTGCCAGCGCTGACTGTGTGTACTTGCATGGATGGTGGAGTACAGGTGAGGGACTGATCTGTAGGGATTGTGCATGGAAGGGGGGATTGGTTTGCTGACGGTGCTTTGTTTCTATTGTAAGTGATATTCATTGCATTCTTGTGCGTGTGGGAATGGTGTGGCAATGAAATTCATTGAGTGCTTGTGGTTATAGTCAATTTTAGGAGTGGTAGGAGGACGTGGGAGGGTACTCAGCAGCGTGGAGTGGCACTCCAACCGTGTTAAAACGGGGCAAAGCTCAAGGTTAGTTGCTCAGACTTGAACTGTGTGACGACAGCAGAGTGCTAATACACAGCTGCTGCTGAAGCCTCTGAATATTAACTTGCTAAGCCAGGCATGTGGGATCAGATGTCAGGGCATTCCAGAGGTACATACGTAGCTAACTGGCTGTGATGTCAGAGCCTGCCAGCTGTTTTACAGGTGGCCACTTTGTTAATTAATTGTAGTCCTACAGTTTCTCTGTAGACAGCCTGTGGTGTATATTATATAATGGTCACACAGTCTCAGTCACGTTTTAATCAAACACTTGATAATCTTCTCCCAGATTGCTAATATGTAGGTGTGTACGTACGTACGTACGTACGTACATACAGGGGCCCACATGTGTACTTAAGGTCACCTGATGTGTACACGTATAAGCTATGTGTTTGTTGTAGTAGTTATCATCAGTGTGGCTTGCCCTGTTGTCTGTAGGTGTGGTTGTGGCTGGTGATAATGCAGAGCCGTCGTCGTCGCGCAGACGGTGGTGCCTCTTGGTGCAGAGTGGCTGCACTGCTCCTCACTCTCTGTCTGATGAATGAGAGTGGCTCGGCGATCCCATTTGAGGAGTTCGTCGGACATCCCTTTAATGAGAGCAATGGCTACAGCGTATTCCCTCGTGTTGCAGATCAGGCACGAGGACTTCCCATCCCAGTGCCTTTTCCCTACTTTGGCAGGACTTTTTCATTTGCAAATGTGAGTACAATCATGCCAAACTGCAGTGTATGCCTCTTTGTGGGGTACGTTATTGGATAAATTATATTTATATGCCTACACTATGTATACTCTTTGTATAAATGTAAATGTGCACCATGTGTGTTTGTGTTGGCTGCATCGAGAGCTGTATAGTTGTGTCCCATTGCCTTGTACAGTATGTAGACGCCTGATGGGCCTGTACCTGTAAAGCATTAGGAGATAGGTCTTCTGAGATTTCCTGCACTCCTTAACTACCTGTATATGCAGATTGACGATAGTGGCCACATCTCACTCCTTGATGTTGGCCGCAGTGATGTTGGTAACCTGCCTCTGTTGACCCCCCACCAACCACGAGACTTTCCCCTGAACGCCTCCAACACAATCTTGTTCGGTATAGACTGGGGTGCAGTTGTAGCCCCCTACTGGTACGATGTTGACACCAGGGGCATCGGAAGTGGAAGGATCTACTACAAGAATGTTACTAGAGGCAGTGACCCTGATTTGACTGAAGTGATTGACAGTCTTGCCACTCGACACCTATGCGGTTTCACCACCACCTGGGCTCTTATTGTTACATGGGACCATGTTGGATATTACAGTGAACGCTCTGACAAGGTATACTATACATACATACAACGCCACATGATGGGTGAAGTGAGACAAAGTGACAAAAGGGGAGTAGTTCACAAGGCACAAGGGCCAGCTGTGACGCGTGTGACTTACCACAGCTCCACAGGGTTTCCTTGCCTAGGTGTTGGACAGATGCTCTGTTCACCCGAAAAGAGGACAGAGCATCTGTCCGAAACGTGGGCAATGAAACAACCTACCAATACGCTGGTGTCAGAGAACTACCCCCCCCCCCCCTTGCCACATGACGGGTGTTGTGTACATGTGTACATACATACATATGTATACGTACATACACGTGTACCTGCATGTCAGGACTCGCCTGTGTCATCACACGCCTGTTGGACTGAAGACATAGGCTGCTTGGGGAAGACATCAATCAGTTTCAAAACCAGCTGTGGATGTAGCATACCACTCGTGAATTCCTTGATGTTCAGCCTGGACTGTTTTCAATCTGGCAAACTGATTTGTGCCGTGGTGTGCACATGTGGAATAAGTACATTGCGCAGTGTCCACTGTCTAGCGTGCACGGACCTGCACTGTCTTGTTCCGCATACCACCTTAAGCCGCACAAGAGAACTAGAACCTTAAGCCGCACAAGAGAACTAGAACCTTAAGCCGCCATTGTTTCCCTCTTGTGCTTGTTCCCTTTGTCCATCCCCGGCTGCAGCTCAACACCTTTCAACTTGTACTTGCCACTGATGGTTCCCGAGCTTTAGCCGTGTTCAACTATGCTGAGGACGGTATTAATCGTGCTGGTGGAGCTGTTGCTGGATACAATGTTGGTGATGGTGAGGGATATTTCCAACTTCCAGGATCATTCAGAGAAGACATCCAGCACATTGATAACACAACTGGAAATACTGGTAAAGAAGGCCAGTGGCTGCTCGTGTTGGATGGTGAGTCCCACAATCACATAACGCTATATATTCAGTTACATGTTTACTGCATTTGTTGTACAAGTCTTTTATTCTGTTACGTCTGTTCGTTCTGTACGAATTTGCTCAAAACGTCTACCGTCACAATGCCAGCCACCACAATGGCATATGCATGGGCACAAGCTGTTGTACGAAGCAATTTGAGTTGGTTACATACGTACATACATACTGTAACTGTGTAATGGTCACTGTACCTGGTACCACCATCCTGTAATTTGCAGAATTATTACACTACTTCTGTCCTGCATGTGGTAAACTGTACACACTACCTATTCATGTCTGTAGCACATTATGATTTGCCAGACATATATTAAGGTTATCCTCTCCATTCTTTTCTCTGCAACTGTAGGTGCTTATGGCAAGGAGTTTTATGTAGCGTTCTTCAGAGGCGTGCAACTCTCTACCTTCTACTTGTACGTGACCACAGCCGCAAGACGGCCGGTGGCCTTCACTGTCAGTGCTCCTGGAACAGGATACAGTGCAAATGGAACCGCACAGTATGGAGAGGTGGCCACCTTTGCATTTGACGCTTCAGAGTATGCATTGATGAATACGACTGATAGGGGAAAGGGAATTATTGTCAGAACTGAATCAGAAGGAGAATTAAGTGTGTACGCTGGTAATTTACGGGTGGACACTAGCGATTCCTTCCTGTCTCTGCCAAAGCTGCCGCACCAAAGTCAGAGTATGTACAAGTATATTGCGGCATCCTATGGAGAGTTTGATAGCTCAACTGTAGCCATCATTGCCCAATACAGTGACACGCAGCTCTCCGTAACTCCAAACGTAGACACCACAATTGACACCACCTTCACCCCAGCTGGGGCTACTACGACCGTTGCACTGCAGGAGGCCGAAACCCTCCTCATAGCTAGCACTAGCGACCTTACTGGTCTGCTAGTGGCATCCAACAAGCCACTCGCGGTGCTCTCTGGACACACGTGTACTAACGTTCCTACATCTGTAGCCTACTGTGACCTTCTGGTGCAGCAGGTTCCGCCCGTTTCCACCTGGGGAAGGCAGTTTGCCACAGCACCGCTGAAGGGAAGACAGGCGTATGACGTGTTCCGAGTGGTGGCTTCGGAGGACTCCACTGAAGTGATGGTTACTTGCAGCTCAAGTAGTACAGCAAACCCAGAGAGAGTTACGAACATGTACCAGTTGAATGAAAGAGACTTCGCAGAGTTTAATGTTTCAAGCAACCAGTATTGCTTCATTCAGGGTAGTTCCAACATTCTCGTGCTCCAGTATTCTGCTGGATTCCATGCAGATAATACAGCAGGAGACCCTACCATGATCACTGTTCCTGCCCTCACTCAGTACTGCAACCACTACTCCCTGCCCACCATCGGGCCTAGTGATGGAAGTATCAATTTTACCCACCAAATGAACATATTCATCCCAACACCATTCTACCAACTAGACCAAATCTTCCTCAACAATCAACCACTGAGCAGCTACAATCTGAACTTCACTGTCATCGAACAAGATGGAGCCCCTCAAGTGTATGCGGCCCAGGTGGACCTCACAGAAGGCGTGCACACCCTCTACCACACTGGTCCTGCAGCAACCCTGGGGGTGGTCATGTATGGGTTCGCTCCTGACACCTCCTATGGTCACCCTGGAGGACTGAGACTCACTCAAGGTGCAGTGTGTACTGGACATACACCACACCACACAATACATGTGTGTGCCCAGTGTTTGTATATTAAACATTGTTCTGTTTCTGCACAACTGAGTGCGGCATGTGGTAGAGCCATGGTTTCTTGTCCATAGATATCTGACCTATCATCTCACATGCATCCCCAGCTTCTTCCCTTGACTCTGCACAGACAGATCCCTGTCACATCCACCCACCGTCCTACTCCAAACCTCCACACTCTCCATACTCCAGCAGCATTATCTATTTTTATTGCATTCTTTATTATTATTCTGCAATCCTCTTTTTGTATGCAGACATCAATGAATGTGCAGTTGCTGAGTCTCCTTGTCATGCCAATGCTTCCTGCACCAACACACCTGGGTCCTTCACATGTGCTTGCAACACGGGGTACAGCGGAGACGGAATGACGTGCAGTGGTAGGTGCTCGGATATTGATTAGTGTCCTCTCATAGAATGATGATATCTTATCAATATGATGCAATCTTCCACCTGCAGACATCGATGAATGTGTGACTCAGTCTCCTTGTCATGCAAGTGCTTCCTGCACCAACACACTCGGGTCCTTCACATGTGCTTGCAACCCAGGCTACAGTGGAGATGGACTGACGTGCAGTGGTAGGTGCTTCTATAGATAGCCATAAGTTAGAGTACAGTTGCATGTTTAGTGTGAGCACCAGCATTTCCACACCGTTAAGTTTGTGATGTTGTCTTGATGGGAGAAACCTACGTAAGCCCAGTACCATCACCAACATATGATGCAATCTTATACCTGCAGACATTGATGAATGTCTGACTGAGTCTCCTTGTCATGCAAGTGCTTCCTGCACCAACACACTCGGGTCCTTCACATGTGCTTGCAACACTGGATACAGTGGAGATGGAGTATTGTGCAATGGTAGGTGCATGCATGTGTATGGAGTACACTACACCTGGCATATTGCAGGTTGTCCCTTGTCTGTCGCTGTCTATTGTGCACTAAATGTCACGGTTGGCTCCCCCAGTGACATCCCATCAAGGGGGAGGTTATTGTGCACCCCTACATTTAGCAAAGCTCCTCTGTGAAGTGACCAGCTTGGTTGATGTCAGCTGGTGGGAGAGAAAGGGGTTTACACCATTCTCCATGTGGTCATGATTCTTTCTTTGCATGTTTGTCCACCCGCAGATATCGATGAATGTCTGACCCAGTCTCCTTGTCACGCAAGCGCTTCCTGCACCAACACACTTGGGTCCTTCGCATGTGCTTGCAACACAGGGTACAGAGGAGACGGAGTGGCATGCTATGGTGCGTAAGTTTGTAATGGGCTTTAGTTTGGTAGGTCTCGCGGAATGCAGTCAATGTGACATGTGTATGGCCATTCATTGCTTCCCGGACTCCTGGCTACCATTTACCACAGTCAGATCTCCTTACGATAGTCCTGCACAGCCACACCGCCACAAGGTATACATTTATGCAATCTTCTACCTGCAGACATCGATGAATGTGTGACTGAGTCTCCTTGTCATGTGCAAGCTTCCTGCACCAACACACTCGGGTCCTTCACGTGTGCTTGCAACGCCGGGTACAGAGGAGATGGAGTATTGTGCAGCGGTAGGTGCTTAGCTCCTGCATGGTGTAGCTGGGTAGCACACCGATTGTTTCTGAAATCACTTCTATAGATTTATTTACTATTTCTTCTTACTCACACAACCTTCCTCCCTCAGATATCAACGAGTGTGTGGCTCACTCTCCGTGTCATGTACAAGCTTCCTGCACCAACACACTTGGGTCCTTCACATGTGCTTGCAACACGGGGTACAGCGGAGACGGAATGACGTGCAGTGGTGAGTGCTCAGATGGTACTTCATTCAGAGAGTGCAGCCTGGTGTGGAGCTACCACTTTAGAGGGTGCATGTGGGGGGAAGGGGCTGCATGTGGGGAGGAGGGGCTGCATGTGGGGGAAGGGGCTGCATGTGGGGGGAGGGGCTGCATGTGGGGGGGAGGGGCTGCATGTGGGGGAAGGGGCTGCATGTGGGGGGAGGGGCTGCATGTACTGTATAGTGGGAAAAAGTTGCATCAGAATATTTGCATTTTGCATTTTTTTTCTTGATCAGCCTCTTCTTTAAGCATTAGAAATCATACAATCCTCTCCTGTAGACATCGATGAATGTGTGACCCAGTCTTTGTGTCATGGAAACGCTTCCTGCACCAACACACTCGGGTCCTTCACGTGTGCTTGCGACACAGGATACAGTGGAGATGGAATGACGTGCAGTGGTGAGTGCTTCTTTAGGTCCAGCTGGAATGCACCATGAGGTGCAATCCACCATTTCTGGAGCTGCATTTGACCAGCAGCAATGTTTGATGAGGAGAACCTGTGGCATTGCCACATTGCCATGAGGACACTTCTGCAATTTTCCACCTGCAGATGTTGATGAATGTCTGACTGAGTCTCCTTGTCATGCAAGTGCTTCCTGCACCAACACACTCGGGTCCTTCACGTGTGCTTGCAACCCAGGGTACAGTGGAGATGGACTGGCTTGCACTGGTCAGTGCTTAAATGCTGGCTACAGGTCGTACATTAGTGCAGAGAATGCAACATAAGCTCGCCAGGGCCAGTTGTATCAAATGTTAGATTATCGTTCATGGTATGCATATAAATGTTTTTGCTTGTAATGGGGTTTCTCTAAATTTGTGTCATTTGTATTTTTTGAATAATTAAATTTTTATTGATTGTATGTATATAATTTGCAATACATGGTAGTGCTATGTATATATACGTACTGTAGATGAGTGCAGTAATATTCACATTATAATCTATACTTCTCTTGTTCATTTGTATAGTTTGCACAGCATTGTTTGCATTGTAAAATGCATATCTACATCATGTACCACTTTTACGTACGCAATCAATCCTCCACCCTCAGATATCAATGAATGTGTGACTCAGTCTCCTTGTCATGGAAACGCTTCCTGCACCAACACACTCGGGTCCTTCACATGTGCTTGCAACACGGGGTACAGTGGAGATGGAATGACATGCAATGGTACGTAGGTGCTTAATTTTAATAGTTGGTGCAGTTTGTCAGGACTTAAATAGTATTGATATGGGCCAAAACTATTCCCATAGTCCAATCTACTTATATAGCCTTATTCTCCACTCTTGACGATATCTCTGTGTCTCTCAACGTTTCATCTAACATGCCGGGAACCAGATAGTGCAGTGAAGGTACAAACCCTTAACACCACTGTTTTCAAGAGCCTACATGTTACTGGATGCTTCAGGGACCAGTGTGGCAGAATTAATGCAGTTTTCCAAAATTAGCGTATTTCTCGCAACTAACAATGTTATCTTAATGCAGTCAATTGTTCTAGTTGTTAATTGACTGTATATTAGTGCATGTAATTATGTATGTATGTCTTTCTTACATAACTCTTTGTCTTGCAGATATGGATGAATGTGCGACTGAGTCGCCTTGCCATGCTTCCAATGCTTTGTGCACCAACACACCTGGGTCCTTCACATGTGCTTGCAACGCTGGATATGTTGGAGACGGAATGACATGCTATGGTATGTACAATACATGTGTGTTACAGATCATTCACAATGGAGCATTATGTAGGATGATGCTGGTTGTGGGTGCAGCAATCCATTTAATACGGTGTGCGTAAGCTAGTGTAGGGTGTAAAGGTTGAGGACCATGCACCACACTCGCAGGTAGGGGTGTGAAATCACTGTATGGACGTACGTATATGTATACTGCCCAGTCATTTCTGGCAAGCCTCCCATCAAACAAGACATGTACAGGTCATGCACTAGTGTGTACTGTACCGCTACACCCCCCAGTGTACGTAGCAGTGTCTGCTTCTATTGTAAAGTGATCAGCTTGGAAATGACAGCAGGTGGGAGCGGTTCACAACGTTTTAGTTGTGTTTCCTTACGATCTTACTGTCTGCAGATATTGACGAGTGTATTGATCAATCTCCTTGTGACCCTAATGCTTCCTGCACCAACACACTTGGGTCCTTCACATGTGCTTGCAACCCTGGGTACAGTGGAGATGGAAGGACATGCAGTGGTAAGTTCTTGAAGTTGTTGATCCTTTGATTGTGGAATACAGCACAAGCGCCTATTTTGCAGCGTCCCCAGTGGCCCAGCATTGCCTTTGAGTACTGTTGTGTCATCATTTTGTACTGATAAGCGAAACATTTGTGCTGTAAACGTAGATTATTTGTGGTATTCTTCTATTCCATTATGGTCTTCCACCCGCAGATATCAATGAATGTCTGACCCAGTCTCCTTGTCACACAAACGCTTCCTGCACCAACACACTCGGGTCCTTCGCATGTGCTTGCAACACGGGGTACGCTGGCAATGGACTGTTGTGCTATGGTAGGTGCACAGATTAAGCCTCATTGCATGATAATACAACAGACACAGTACACATAGGGCCGCCTGGTTGAACAGATGCCAGCTATGGTAGGTAGGTGCTTGGATGACTATTAGTCTGTGCAGAACTACTTTGTGGATAGTATTGTCATCTCGGTGGGATAGAGAGCACAACTCTTATGTATGTATTGTTTGTGTGATGTATTGTATGTATAATGTATAATTATATATGCATATATACTGTAGGTATATAATTATGTATGTAGATGTATGTGTAGATGTATATAGTGTATGATTGTATGTATATGTATTACAATCATAGAATTTTTCACATAGCCACAGTGCTGTGTGTTCACTCGTTGATGTAATTGTCCACCCACAGACATTGATGAATGTGTGACTCAGTCTCCTTGTCATGGAAGTGCTTCCTGCACCAACACACTTGGGTCCTCCACATGTGCTTGCAACCCCGGATACAGTGGAGATGGAACAACGTGTAGTGGTAGGTCTTCAAGTTTGTGCTGGTCGTCACTTCGAATACAGCTCAGTACATGATACAACACACATAAGTACATCCACTGTCTAAGCAGCAGTTTGAAACTACAGAATACGTAGATTATTGTTGTGCTAATTCTTAACATTACCTGTACCATCTTTCACCTGCAGATGTTGATGAATGTCTGACCCAGTCTCCTTGTGACCTAAACGCTTCCTGCACCAACACACTCGGGTCCTTCACATGTGCTTGCAACATGGGTTACGCTGGAGGTGGACTAACATGCTATGGTAGGTGCTCACGTATGTACATGTGAATTACACTTCATGCAGAAAGCAGCATAGAGCAGTTGTTGTGAGTAGCAAGCGATTGCGTTCGATTGATGTTTGTCCCGAATGTGTGTGACTAAAGACGTCAGCTTATTCACTTGTACCTGAAGAACACTACAGCACTAGTTGCAATAGTTGATACATGTTCACAGAGCACGCATGCCTACTTTGAGCAAGTGAGCACAGCAGCAAAGTAGGTTATTAAAAATTCATTGCAACATTTTGTTTGTCGTGGGAAGCCCTGAAGGAGAGAACGTTCCTGGGATTCAGAGAATGTTTGTTGTATTATTTTTTGCTTCTTGTGTAGATATTGATGAGTGTAATACTCAGTCTCCTTGTCATGCAAGTGCTTTGTGCACCAACACACTCGGGTCCTTCACATGTGCTTGCAACCCAGGATACAGTGGAAATGGAGTGACGTGCAGTGGTGAGTGCATAGGCAATTCTTGAGTGCAATGTCATTCCGGAGAATAGTGGCCACTGGGTCCATGGGCAGTGGGTGATTGTTCGATGAATATTACACTGCACTAGCAACCTATATGTCATGACACAGGCACCCTTTGTTTGAAGCGACCCGTGTGTTATACCATGCAGTTAATACAGGGAATGGAAGTGTTGCATACAGTATAGACGACCCACTGTCAGGGTCTCGGCATTTTATATGCCTAATACAGCTCCCTCTCTCTCTCCTCGCACGCAGCTACCACTCGGTTCATGCACGCAAGGGCCAGTGTAGCTGTTTATGTATGACCTCTCTCACCTGCAGATGTCGACGAGTGTGTGGATCACTCTCCTTGTCACGCAAACGCTTCCTGCACCAACACACTCGGGTCCTTCACATGTGCTTGCAACACGGGGTACAGCGGAGACGGAATGACGTGCTATGGTAGGTGCTCAGTAGACATTGGTTAGCATACAGACTACACTTTTGGTTAACTCTGTTGTCTTGACATGCGTAGCAATGTACATACAGTAATGTACATTGTACAGTAGGGACATCAATGGGACATGTATAAAGCTCGAGGCAATGTGCTGTTGACATCGTATATTGAGGCTATAGACCGACCTACTGTGCTGTATATTGAGGCTATAGACCGACCTACTGTGCTGTATATTGAGGCTATAGACCGACCCACTGTGATTTATGTATATCGGGTGGCAAGCGCGAAACAGACAAAAAATTTCAAAATGTCACCATTTTTTGTTTTAGGTTGATACTGTGTATGTCAGACCTTCGTTTTATACTTAAATACCCCTGGTTGTGTGCAACATTAATACATGCACAGTCCTGCACTGGTCCTGCATAGGCATGGTGTCACAATCAATAGGGAGTATTCTTCCACCTGCAGATGATGACGAGTGTACCACTCGGTCTCCTTGTCACGCAAGCGCTTCCTGCACCAACACACTTGGGTCCTTCGCTTGTGCTTGCAACACAGGGTACAGCGGTGATGGAGCCACGTGTAATGGTAGGTGCTCAAGTGTGTAATGGTTGTCCTTCACACTTTTCTGAGCATGTGGTGTAGTGCTTCCAAGATGTTTGCCCTCCTAACATCTTCCTAGAACAATGTGTACTTTGTTGCCACTGCCAGTTGTTACTTGCAGTATATTGTGCACATCATCCACCTGCAGATGTCAATGAATGTATGACTCAGTCTCCGTGTCATGGAAACGCTTCCTGCACCAACACACTCGGGTCCTTCGCATGTGCTTGCAACACGGGGTACGCTGGCAACGGACTGTTGTGCTATGGTAGGTGCACAGATTATGCCTCATTGCATGAGAATACAACAGATACAGACACATAGGGCCGCCTGGTTGAACAGATGCCAGTTGGTGGACGAGAAACAATAAAGTTTGATGCATTTTTGCCGTGTTATTTTCTTTACAATCCTCTGTCTGCAGATATCGATGAGTGTATTGTTCAGCCTCCTTGTGACTCAAACGCTTCCTGCACCAACACACTTGGGTCTGTCAGATGTGAATGCAACACAGGATACAGTGGAGACGGAAGGACATGTTACGGTATGCAACATTGAGTACACTGCATGTTGTGAGCAGCGGTCAGTCCGACAGTGACACTGTTGGAGCTGTGTTGCCAAAACAGACATACAGCCACAGTACCTACATATGTACATACAGACATACATACACACGTACATACGTATATGTATGTGATGCAATCTTACACCTGCAGACATCGATGAATGTGTGACTCTGTCTCCGTGTGATCCAAACGCTTCCTGCACCAACACACTCGGGTCCTTCACGTGTGCTTGCAACACGGGGTACAGAGGAGATGGAGTGACGTGCAGTGGTGAGCGCTTGCTCATTGCACAATACAGGACTGTAACACAATTGTACCTTTCAGAAAACAATATAATCTTCATTAACTGGGCTTGGGATGAAGCTGCATGTTATTTGAATATTTCCTGCAGATATCGATGAATGTGTGACCCAGTCTCCTTGTGATCCGTATGCTTTGTGCACCAACACACCCGGGTCCTACACATGTGCTTGCAACACGGGGTTCAATGGAAATGGAACGACTTGTGATGGTAGGTACTTGGAATGCTATATAAATGCACTTCCTACTCTACGTAAGCTGAGTATACGACACATGTCGCCTGTGTGATGGAAGTAGCAGTCCCAGTGTTCCAGAGCTACTAAACAACAAACAGTGTCACTGTGATGTGAGAATGTGCTGTTCCAACTAGTGCCGCAATGTGTCACCAGTTACTTGATGCAATCCTCTCCTGCAGACATCAATGAATGTCTGACTCAGTCTCCTTGTCATGCAAGCGCTTCCTGCACCAACACACTTGGGTCCTTCACATGTGCTTGCAACACGGGGTACAGAGGAGATGGAGTGACATGCTATGGTAAGTGGTTCTTTGGAAAGTGTCTCTTGTTTGCAGCAATCCAGTGCTGTGCATAGAAGATACTGATGCCGTCTTGGTAGAGGGACATATAAGTACTTGTTGTGGGGGAGGGTAGTCCCACATATCATATCCACAATGTCACGAGGAACACTCTTATCATGCAATCTGCAATCTTCCACCTGCAGATGTTGATGAATGTCTGACTGAGTCTCCTTGTCATGTACAAGCTTCCTGCACCAACACACTCGGGTCCTTCACATGTGCTTGCAACACGGGGTACAGAGGAGATGGAGTGGCATGCTATGGTAGGTCCTCGAATACTTGTTGCACTTTCCATAAAGATGCACTAGTAATCCAAGTGTTACAGAACTTGTTCTTATCACAGTCGTGGCACAATATTTGAGCAGCACACAGTTTTGTGGATTACCTTTCAAGGAGATCAGGGCGAAATGTCTCTAGCGTCTCACCTCTCACCTCTCTATTAACGTAAAACAGTGTGTACAAAATTGCTAGAACATTTCAAGGATTCCCTGCTGAGCTGGCCTTAGTGCCAAATGTGCTCTTAGCCATGTTCCATGTTGCATATGTCCGCTACATAAAATGTACGTACAAGTCAAGACGTCATATGCCTTTGTTGGTTCATGAAAGGACAAAATTGTACTCAAATCTTTTTACTCCGTAAAATTTAGTGCCACTAGCAATTAACAGTATGCCAATGGGCAAAGTGCATATTATCCTGTGTGAATGATGTTAGTACAGTAGTACTATGAATGACATTAGTACTATGAATGACGTTAGTACTATGAATGACGTTAGTACTATAAATGACGTTAGTACTATGAATGACGTTAGTGCTATGAATGACGTTAGTACTATGAATTACGTTAGTACTATGAATGACGTTAGTACTAGTACTAGGTATAGATTGTTCTTGTGCTACTGTATCTTCCTTACACAACCTAGATATCAACGAGTGTGTGGCTCACTCTCCTTGCCATGCAAGTGCTTCCTGCACCAACACACCTGGGTCCTTCACATGTGCTTGCAACACTGGATACAGTGGAGACGGAGTGGCATGCAACGGTGAGGGCTTATAATCGTAGTAATATTTATCTGTTGGAATGCAGTTTATGACGTCTGGTGTGAGCAGCAGAAGTCCAGTGTTTCCAGTACTAACTATATATACATTTTGGCTAGCTGCATGATGTCTTGATAGCACCTATAATATACGTACATACGTGTAACATTTCAACATGGCCACAGTGGCATCGGTGAAACTGATGTAATCTTCTACCCGCAGATATCAATGAATGTCTGACTGAGTCTCCTTGTCATGTGCAAGCGTTCTGCACCAACACACTCGGGTCCTTCACGTGTGCTTGCAACACGGGGTACACTGGAGATGGAATGGCGTGCTATGGTAGGTGCTTATCTCTGCCTGTTTTGAGTGCATTGATAGTATGTCATTTTGGGTTGATGGGGAAATTGTACAGTCTACATGTGTTGTGTCAGTCCTGTGTATTCACCAAGGCATTAGTACATTGCCAGTGGCACTATAGAATTTCATGTTATGTTTAGCAAATTAACTCGTTTCTCTTTCTTAATCCTTTCACTGCAGATATTGATGAATGTCTAGCTTGGTCTCCTTGTCATGGAAATGCTTCCTGCACCAACACACTCGGGTCCTTCACATGTGCTTGCAACCCAGGATACAGTGGAGATGGAGTCATGACATGCTATGGTAGGAGCTTGCTTGTGAATTATGGGTCAGGGTTAAAGTTAGGGTTAATGTTAGGGTCAGGGTCAGGGTTAGGAATGGAGCGTGTGTATGACCCCTGGTGTGGTTGCAGTCCTTTTGTATCTCAATATTCCACATATGTAATTACACAATCAGTTGCATATTGCAACCACACAGTTACATGATACCTACCTACCTCCCACCTCCTTTGTATAGAGTCTCTAACCCCGCCCACTCAGTTGACCGTCCTCGAGGTCACTCAAACCTCATTCTCTGTCTCATGGATGCCTCCTTTGGGAGACTTCTGGGATGCAAGCAGTCTCTACTATCTGGTCAATGTGACCGACACGGAAGGAGACAGTGTGGTCCTGCTCCAACACACGGTCAATGACACCACTCTCCAGTTGAGAGTAACCAATCTCCTTTCAGGCCGTCTTCATCAGGTGTCAGTGGCTGCTGTGGCAGGAGAGAATATTGGACCCTCAGATTATGCGTTTGTGATGACACGTCCAGCAAGTAGGTGTACTGATGCAGATATTTGTATTGTGTGATGTGAGTGCTGTGTTTTTACACTACGCAGTCTATTCGAAAGATGCAAACTGATAGAGTAATTATTTGTGCATGATCGTGTTATACGTATCTACTTTTATTTCTACTAAACTATCATGTTTCTAGATACATATATAATTCAGTGGTATGTAGCTTCAAACATTTTTTCCTCTGGCAGGTGTTGTGGCAGAGATCACCACTACTGTTCCACTGGTTTACGTCGCAGTGGGAGGGATAATTGCTCTCCTGCTACTGGTCATGGTGGCAGCACTCATACCTGGGATTTGTGTTAGACTGTGCATCAAGCACAAGAAGCGGAGAGCATATTCTTATAATGGTGCGTGGGGAGACCGTATATTCTGCATATAATAGTATTTGAAACAGTAGTATTGTCATGACATGCATGTGAGCATATATGCATTCTGCGTTTGATGTGCCTCGCATTCATGTATACACAGTAGGCTTGACCAACTGCGGGCTTCGGATGCACGTCATCTATAGTTTGTAAAACGTCTGGACAAGCAGAACTTATATATATTCCAGGTTGCAGGGTGCGTTGATCCATTGCAGGCTGTCCATGAACACAGCAGCTCCTTGCTGTGCCAGAATGTCTTCCATGTACCCTCACAAACCTGCAAATATCTGAATATTGCACACATACTGTACGCATCATAAAAAGGTAACGCTAAATGGTAACCAAAATCCGTACTACGATTAACCGAAAACTGTTAATCATTAATGCTCAACTGTGCATGGATTACGGTTAATCGTTAATGGTAACAATCACATACGTGCACAATTCCGGAAGGTACGAGTATTGAAGTTCACTCAGTTGTTGCTGCAGTCGGATTGGTTGGATTGGAGCATTTGGAGTATAGAGAATAATAGATAGCCACTTTCCCATAGGAAATCCTCCTCTTGAAGTAGAGCTGCACAATTTGCTGCTTGCACTACACTGACAGAACCATCTCGAAATCAACTGATTACGAACTATCACACCTGATGCGATATACGTCAGTACACTACAGCGAACTCACGGATAACCGTTAACAGGTAATAGCATTTACCCTTTATTTTGATAACTGTTAATCGTTCACTGGCAGTTTTTGGTCAACGTCGCATTTTTGTGACACGTACCATATAGTGAACAAGTGCCAGAGACATACATTTTGCAGCAATGAGTTTGCAACTATATTCGTACAGTAATATACCATGAATACATGTAACAAGCCAGTATTGCACCATGTTATATTACAACAGTATAATATTTACTAAACGTTGTGGGTATAGTCCAGACCATGAAATTTTGCCACATGAAAGCATACGACTTAAAACATGTATTGGCAACTGCTGCTTTCTACAGATGTTGACACGGTGGCAAGCCGAAACACTGTCCATGCAGGATGGATACAGCAGAATCCAGTTTACACCAGTCCACACTTGACAAGGGAGGAACCAGACAACCCAGCTGATGCAGATGTGCACCCGGCAAGGGCGGAAAACATTTATTCATTGGAACCACACCAAGGTACTGCAGACAATGATCGTGAGGTTGCCCGTACAGGTTGGCTCCAGAACCCACTTTATGCAGATGTGCACTTTAGGAGGGAGGAACGACACAACCCAGCTGATGCAGATGTGCCAGTGGCAAGGGAGGAACAGCCAGAACCAGCTAATACAGACGTCCACTTTACAAGGGCAGAAAACATTTACTCTGTAGAGCCACACCAGGTTGTCGAGGCAGGATGTGTGCAGGAGAATCAAGCTTATACAGATGAGCAATTGACAAGGGAGGAACAGCCAGAGCCAGTGTATACTGAGGTCTGCTTTACAAGGGCAGAAAACATTACTTCAGTGGAGCCACACCAAGATCCTCCAGACTATGAGTTTGTCGACACAGGAAGTGTGCAGGAGAATCGAACTTACACAGATGAGCAACCGACAAGAGAAGAGCCAGAACCAGCTTTTACTGGTGTCCACTTTACAAGGGCAGAAAACATTTACTCAGTGGAGCCACACCAAGGTTCTGCGGACTATGAGCTTGTTGAAGCAGGATGTGTGCAGGAGAATCGAGCTTACACAGATGAGCAACTGACAAGGGAGGAACAACCAGAACCAGCTTATACTAACGTCCACTTTACAAGGGCAGAAAACATTTATTCAATTGAGCCACACCAAGATTCTGCGGACTATGAGCTTGTCGAAGTAGGATGTGTGCAGGAGAATCGAACTTATACAGATGAGCAACTGACAAGAGAGGAACAGCCAGAACCAGCTTATACTAGCGTCCACTTTACAAGGTCAGAAAACGTTTATTCAGTGGAGCCACACCAAGATCCTCCAGACTATGAGTATGTCGACACAGGAAGTGTGCAGGAGAATCTAGCTTACACAGATGAGCAACCGACAAGAGAAGAGCCAGAACCAGCTTTTACTGGTGTCCACTTGACAAGGGCGGAAAACGTTTATTCAATGGAGCCACACCAAGATTCTGCGGACTATGAGCTTGTCGAAGCAGGATGTGTGCAAGAGAATCGAGCTTACACAGATGAGCAACCAACAAGAGAGGAACAACCAGAACCAGCTTATACTAATGTCCATTTTACAAGGGCAGAAAACATTTATTCAATTGAGCCACACCAAGATTCTGCGGACTACGAGCTTGTCGAAGTAGGATGTGGGCAGGAGAATCGAGCTTACACGAATGAGAAACTGACAATGGAGGAAAAGCCAGCTTATACAGATTTATGACACTGTAGGGGGAGCATTTATACCATGGACTGACCAAGATGTGATTACTAAATTAAAGAATTTTAAATCTGTAGGTCCTTATGACACCAGTGCATTGCTAATTCGCTTACACATGCCCTACAATAGGACTGTGGTTAAGAAAGTATGTACATATACACTCTATGTATCTATAATTATGTATAAATTATATTATGTATATACAATAATGACGCTTTATTATTGTTGTGGTATCCAGTCAAATGCATGACAGACTGTGTGTACTGTACCTTACTGCTATACATTCTTGCTATATATAATTTTTTATTGCGTTCATGAGACCCAAAGTGAAGCAATTGTTCTACAAATATATACCACATTAAATCATCATTCAATGTGCATGAGAACGCATGCATGTACGTATGCATATATAATCTGAGGTGGAGTCAGTCAAGTGCGCCATTATATGTTTTATGTATAGTGTGGCGGCAAGACACAATGTGAATGCTGTAAAGTCCTGAGTGGCTACAGGGAGGCTCATGCTAAAGGATGTTTGTAAATTAAACACTCGCCCAAGATAACTCAAAGGGTTAGACGTTTCAGCAACCTACTGATGAAGACAACCGTAGGTTGCCGAAGCGTCTAACCCTTTGAGCTATCGTGGGCGAGTGTTTGCAAACATCCTTTAGCAGGACACAATGTATAAACTATAATATTATAGAAGGTTAATTATAAATGATGTAATTCCTCAGATGGCAGTGCTGATTATAAATAAGTGTACAATATGAGAATGATTATGAAAAATGCTAAAGTGAAGTTCAACTCGTGCACATGTGTAACATAAAGATCAGGTGCAGTGAGTAAGCAAGAGTAGTCAGTAAAGTAATGAGTACAATATTTTCCAACCATACAGTCTTTCTCTCCAGCAGCTCTACATCTATTTAAGGGTTCGCTAGTTCTGACAGCGCTGCATATACATGTGTTACCACTCGCTAAAGAAATTATTATATGTTATTGAAGTCAATTATAGATCGAAGAGGTACAGATTTGGCTGATAACAGAATTCATGGAGTCTGTTGTGATTCCCATGTGGAATGTGGAATGTAAGCTGGGGGGCTAACAACACACCTGTCACGATCAGATCTGGATCACTCCGCCCAGGAGCCAAAAGGTTAGTCACTGATCTTGCACAGTTGGTGCCCTGCCTTATTCGATATAGCCAGTACAGTGCGCTAGCGTATACAGTGTGTCGTCGCGTGCAGGCGGATAAAATGGTGTCTTTCTGCACTACTTGAATTCTCATTCCCTTCTATGCTTTCCCACCTGCAAACATGGACATCGACTCACTAGGGAATGAGAATTCAAGTACGATAGTTGGAGAAAGACGCCATTTTATCCGCCTGCACGCGACGACGTGATTCCTGCGCGCAACAAACATACATGGCTCGCTAGCCGATGTCTCCTGACTAGTGACTAGCTATATATACCATGGAGTCCTTCGCCGACCTGTGTACGTATCTGCAAGCATCGCTTTCAGGCGGAAGAACGGCCGAAAACATATGCCTATAAGGCAATAGCTATACAGCTAGCTACTTATTGATCAAGAGGGGATCCTTAGGATAGGATACCGTAAGACCGTGCTGCCGATAGCTAACTATTCCATATATATATTCCACATGTGTTTTAAGGTCACCTGATGTGTACACGTATAAGCTATGTGTTTGCTGTAGTAGTTATCATCAGTGTGGCTTGCCCTGTTGTCTGTAGGTGTGCTTGTGGCTGGCGATAATGCAGAGCCATCGTCGTCGTGCAGACGGTGGTGCCTCTTGGTGCAGAGTGGCTGCACTGCTCCTCACTCTCTGTCTGATGAATGAGAGTGGCTCGGCGATCCCATTTGAGGAGTTTGTTGGACACCCTTTTAATGAGAGCAATGGCTACAGCGTGTTCCCTCGTATACTGGATCTGGTGCGAGGACTTCCCATCCCAGTGCCTTTTCCCTACTTTGGCAGGACTTTTTCATACGTTCATGTGAGTGCACGTATTATGTCATACTATGCATCCCTTCACATCACTAAATGACGGGCATTTCTTAAAATCATGAAAAGTTACTGTATTTTTAAAGTATTAAGTTTGGATTGTAATATACTTAAAGTGATCAACCTAGCTGCGCTTGATACATGCATATTGATAATGAGACTCACATGTATCAATTCAGTGCATTTATTTTGTATTTATTATTATTAGCAGGAGGTAGAGCAGACACAAGAGCTGCGTGCATGCTCATAATGGTGTAGTCACCATTTCCCATGAATTGTAATTCCAATTACGCATTCCATGCATAAAGCAAATGTACAGACAGTTGTAGGACATCAGTTGTGACTATTGTGAAATTGTGAAATTGTGAAATTGTGTAATTGTGAAATTGTGAAATTGTGAAATTGTGAAATTGTATTACACACCAGTGGCATATCCTAAACTAAGTAGAAAGGACATGCCAAGATGTTTATTCAGGTGTATACGTAAGTTGATTGTTGCACATGAATAATATGCTTCTGTTTCTGTAGTTTGCTATACATTACATGTGCATGCATGTTGTTGTAACCCTCACTGTTTGTTGCATGCCTGAAGAATTACCTTGGTGCTGTGGACACACATCATGCAGACGTCCATTATATTCTTATACAAACTTGTCTTCATTTTTGCAGATTGAGGATAGTGGATACGTTTCACTTATCAATGTCAATGGCAGTGTCAATATTAGTGACATTGCTACTTTGCTGGCACTTACTCCGTATGCACCACAAGACTTTCCCCTGAACACCTCCAACACAATCTTGTTCGGTATAGACTGGGGTGCAGTTGTAGCCCCCTACTGGTACGATGCTGACACCAGGGGGAACGGAAGTGGAAGGATCTACTACAAGGATGTTACTAGAGGCAGTGATCCTGATTTGACTGAAGTGATTGACACTCTTGCCACTCCATACCTGTGTGGGTTTAACACCATTTGGGCTCTTATTGTTACATGGGACCATGTTGGATATTACAGGGAACGCACTGACAAGGTACGTATTTGTACAAGGCCACATGGTGGACGTACACGTGCATGCATGGCCATGGGACAGTGTTAAATACTTTCATTTCATACTTCTGACTGGGTGAGAGAATTCTCGTGACCATAGCACAAGTTCACTGATTCGTGCTAATGGATCCTACAGTGCCGTATACCAAACCATATGGTATAGTATATAGAATTCTGTGTACAACGTAGTATGATTAAGGTTCCTATATATTTGAACGTATATTATATCTATGTTATGTCTGCAAAATTTGTTATGAGCTTGAGTGTGTCCACAAATTCATGCATGCATGGGCATATCCTTCTGCATGCATGTAGTCTGATTGAAACCGCTGAATGCAGAGACACAGCAAGGCTGTCGGTATAGTTGCACTGTCTTTGAGAGTCATCAATGTTTCCCTCTTGTGCTTGCTCTCTTTGTCCATCCTCGGCTGCAGCTCAACACATTTCAACTTGTACTTGCCACTGATGGCCGGAGATCTATAGCCGTGTTCAACTATGCCGAGGATGGTATTAATTGGGCTGGTGAAGCTGTTGCTGGATACAATGTTGGTGATGAAAATAGACACTTTAAGCTTCCTGGATCATTCAGTGAAGACATCCAGCACATTGATAACACAACTGGAAATACTGGTAAAGAAGGCCAGTGGGTGCTCGTGTTGGATGGTGAGTCCCACAGTCACATATATTATGTAGTGTGCATGATATATGTGGTGCATGCATGTACGTACATGCATATGAATAGTTGTCAGACAAATATTATTTTGAATCTATAGTATTTAGTATTGCTGGATTCACTGACTGAATAAAGTGCTATACAGTCACTCCGCAAATGGATGTTATTTAGTCTAATAATGCATGCAGCTTCATGTGATATCCTGAAATTGAAGACTTACTGCAGACGGATCATGTAGCAACACACATAGAAGTAGCAACCCATGCATAATCAGCGCTGATGCAGTAGTACACAAGTGTGAGGGCATCTGAGCAGTATTATTATACATAGGTGCTGCTCCATGTTAGCAGCATAAAATTCCAGGTCTCGTGCAGAACTCTCTAGTACTGGTAGGTCACAGCGCACACAACTATTGGCAGGTCTCCGCACTCACTAGTCATAGCTTACTATAGTATGTATACTGGAAGGTCTCGCAAAGGATTAATTGTGAATGATCTCATGTGCAAGCAGAAAACTATATATATATAAGAGCCTTTATCTGGACTTGCCGTGCGAAAGAATGTGAAAGAAAGCCATGCTAACTGAATTTGGAATGTTTCTCCTAAACAACATCTAGCTCACATCATCCATGCACCCCTGTGTGCAACCCAGCCTTGACCTGATGTCTAAATATCTTTCTTTGTTCACTTGAAAGACATGAAATTTATATTCTCTTCTGGCATGCAGATAATCCTCCGTGCTCCAGTGGCATGACCTTGACTCCAACATTTGGCAGCATCTATGGGGGAACCCCTGTGACAGTTACACTGCCAGATCAAGAAAATTACCTGCTGACCACCAATGACATAATGATTGATATTTTGTGCACTTTTGACCAAGTGCAAACACGTGGGATGGCTGTCAGCGCCAATGTTGCGCTTTGTGTATCACCAGCTATGACTAAACTTGGATTTGTCCCATTTCAGTTCAAAATTACTTTGGGTGAAGAATCTATATTTGCTGACAACAGCCGCTTTTTGGCCAGTAAGTGCATAGTGTAGTGTGTATATACAGTACACATGTGAAGCTGCAATAGTTACTATGATCATGACGTATTGTATAAACTGGAATGGGATCTGTTAACATGCAAGCACTTGTTCACTTGGCTCTTGTTATTACATCGCACATGACTCATTAACCCTTGCAGTTTCTGGTCAACGCAGCCATGAGATTGATGTGATCAAGGTAGCATCAGATGACAGGCAGCTTTTGATATTTACACCAGGGGAAGATGAAGGAACCCTGGAAACAGTGTCAGTCAAGTGGCCAATACACTTTGTAGATGCTGAGTTTATGAAGCCTGAGGACTACACAGTTGACATACACCTGTATGAATTAGACATTAAGAGCTTCACTCTCAGTGATCCTCAGAGTCCCTTCTTGCTAAAAGAGAAGATCATCAACAGTGGGCACTACACAGGCAAGATTGATACCTCAATGCTGACTTTGAGCTCAGACTTCAGCACCCATATGGTAGTGTTCCAAGTCTCGGTGAACCCATCAACTTTTTCTACTGGTATCCCTCGTATTGGAAAGTGGAGTGGTGCTTTTGTGTATTATACAAAAACCATTGCTGACCTCGATGCCGAGTGCTCTGGGTGGTACAGTAATGAACCAGAGAACATCGGGTCCAGACTCCTGGAAACAGCTACTCCTTGCCCATCAACCCGAATGCAAGCCGATATCCCCAGCAGTGGACTTTTGGAAGTGGACATTTCCTCATTCCTTGGTAGCACTTCGTATCACATACAGCACCTGCAGTTCTATCATCCAGGAGCCACCACTTGCTATGAACAGTTAACACGTACAGTGTAAGCCACCAATTAAATTGTGCCCACATTATGCATGTTTCTCTGGGCATTTTTCTTACATCACTAGTAATTGCATGCAAGTACCACACTTTGTTGCCTTGTCACTCCACAGTGGCTCATCCCAAGAGTGCTGTTATGACAGTGACGGCAACCTTCACACTAACTCTCCTGGTGGAGGGTCTGTAGACCGTTTTGGCTCTTCCACCATGGACAGTCGGTCAGATCATATTCTCTTTGACCTATTTCCTTATGTCCACTGCTGTAAGGGAGAGCTGCGTAGGTGTACCAGTTACTATGAGGTGCGTCCTTCGGACCTTGGAAGGAATTTCTTCCCACCCATCCCAGGTGTGTGTTTGTGGCACAGAATTACGAGCAGCTGCATGTCTATTATTTGTGTCTGTATGTATATTGAATGTGTATATGCGTTTACAGATGCGCTTGTTTATAATATTGTACATTTGTACATGCCTAGAATGGACACATATACATGGACACAGGCATGCATTCATGTGTTTTTGTGAGCCAGTATTGTAGACTATGGCAAAATGCCTTGCATTGTCAGTGAATGTTTATCAGGCCCGGATCTCTATATACATCTCAGTAACTGTTTGTTATTGCATTGCCTGTGTAACATGATAGATTGTGCAACATGCTAGTTGCCCACTGAACCTACTATACCTCACACCACAGTGTATACCAGCTCAAGGCGTGCATGGGTCCTTAGTGGTCACAGATTATGGCACCCGTGACTGACACATGTTTACGTAGATGATGGGAGATGAAGGTTCATGGCTGGGATCGATAGCTCAACTCTGCAGAAGAGCATAGGTCCTGAGTTTGTGCTAGGTCGTTGCTCCTTTTTCTCCTGTTGCCTTCCGTCTGAGCTGTGAAGTCCTACAACAACTCTGTACTTGATAGATTTTGTGCACCCCCACATTCACTGTGTAGGGTGGTGGTTTGGTGATCCCCACATTGTAACTCTTGATGGCCACAAGTACACTTTCAATGGCAAGGGGGATTACGTCGTCCTGGATACCAGCGATAACAGTTTCACTCTTCATGGACGCATGGAGGAAGCAATGAATGTGGATGGCAGTCCAGCAAGTGGTGGGACAGTCTTCACTGCACTAGCAGCACAGCAAAGTGACTCAGACACAGTCCAGTTCGAACTACATGAAAAACTGTATCCAAAAATTAATGGAGTTCTGGACACGTTTAATGACCTCAATGAGAAAACATTTGCAAATGTAACTATACAAAGAGTGGGTAATGATTCATTCTCTGCTGCATTCTCCAGCGGCATCTACATAGAGGTGCGTGCCGTTACAGAGTCAGGCCTGGCTCCCTACATCTCAGATGTTATTCTGAGCATGCCAGCGAGCTACCGTGGTCAGACAAGAGGTCTGATGGGCAACTATAATGGCAAACCAGTTGATGATCTTGCGCCACGGCATGGAGGAGACCCACTTCCTCTGAATTCTACGCTGAGCACGCTGCACTGGAACTTTGGAGTTACCTGTAGGTCCAGCTGATACAATTATAGCCCCTATAGTTGTGTGTAGTATGCAATGGTTGAGGAGTACTTCCTGTTGTTTCTTAACTGTCTATACAAGGGGCTCACTGTGGAAGCATGTCTCACATACATAAGCAGATTATGATGTGTTCTGCTGCAAATTCTTATCCCACACAGGGATCATCAGCAATGCATCACAGAGCCTGTTCACGTATGATGAAGACTCCTTTGAGGAGTTTTTTGATCCAGGTTTCACTCCTGCTTTTGAGCCAGTGTTTGATGACCCTGCAGTGGAGTACCTGGCTAATGAGATGTGTGGTGGAGATGTGTTCTGCCTTTTTGACATAGCTGCTACAGGAGATATTGACATTGGTCTAGAGACACTCATGAGCGGAAAGGAGTTTGTTGTTATTGGCAACGTCTCACAGCCCTGTGAGTAAAATATGCAAGGTTGTGCATGCAGACATTATTGTAACAGAGTAGGCACGTGTATATGTGTATGCATTCTGCATACTGCCTTCACCATATATACATGCGTTCACATGTTCACAAGAGGCCATTTTCTTCTGTGGTCTCAGTCACTTGCACTCCATCATGCGTCAATGGTGCCTGCATTGATGGCAATGTGTGTGCTTGCTCAGCTGGGTATAATGGAGATCGTTGTGATCAGCCAGGTATGGTTCAACACAGTGCATATAAACATTATGTACAATGCAATCATACAGCACTCATACACAGACATTTACACACACACACACACACACACACACACACACACACACACACATGCACACGCATGTGCACTACACAGTGTCATGTCACCCGCACTGCACCCCATGCACTCATTGTACATAGTTCCCGTCTATATGTAGTACAATATGTTGCTCCCCGAATCCAGTGACAACTGCTTGTGCCTCCAATCCCTGCAAGAATGGTGGCACATGCTCACAGCTTGCCGGAACATACACCTGCACTTGTCAAAATGGCTACACTGGCAGCATTTGTCAAAATGGTGAGGCAACTACCAAGATGTTCAGGAATACATACAATGGAGAATGTCTTATGTATGATGTATGTATCTATGTATGTTTCCATGTATGTATTTATGTATGTATGTATGTATGTATGTATGTATGTATGTATGTATGTATGTATGTATGTATGCATGCATGCATGTATGTATATATGCATGTGTGTGTGTGTGTGTGTTGTGTGTGTGTGTGTGTGTGTGTGTGTGTGTGTGTGTGTGTGTGTGTGTGTGTGTGTGTGTGTGTGTGTGTGTGTGTGTGTGTGTGTGTGTGTGTGTGTGTGTGTGTGTGTGTGTGTGTGTGGACATGAACAACAGTTTTTAATCTGTGCTGTTCATGCAGCAGGTACTGCGATGGACTCCAGTGACACTACAGTGATTTTTGGCACAGTCGGAGGTCTAGTCGGGCTCCTGCTCCTGATCATGGTGTCTGCAGTCATTCTTGGGGTGTGCATTAAACTGTGCATCTGCCACAAGAAGCAAAAGTATACAGCTACAGGTGTGTCATACAATATAGTGTCAGTACTGTGATCTATAGGTCGTTGTTCAAAAATCCATGCAGTGTGTAAAAGCGCATGCATTGATATCAAGGTGTACAATGTATGCTGTCATATAATCATGTATTTTGTGTTTTGTTGCTTCCTGCATGGTATCCCTGCAGACTATGACGTTGTCGAAATGGTCAGTATGCAGGAAAACCCAGCTTATGAAGATGTGCATGTCTCCAAGAAAAACTACTACAGTCCCAACATGAGTGTGATTTAACGTAAAGCCTATAGCTTGTTATCTTTTGCATGCATTTGCATCTAGCTGTGAGGCTGACAGCCCATGGACATAGTGCACCCATGCATAAATGTTTAGAAGCAGCCGTTGCCTGTAGCTATATATGGCATTTATCAGTGGTCTGGACTCCATTACAATTGATGGTGTATTGGTATTGGTGGGGGTGGTGCGCACAACATCGATCAGTATTACACAGCCTGAGTGTACGGTTAGGTACCACTAGCCAGGTCAAAGATAATCAACACTATACGGTTGCCTTCATCAGTGATTAATGACACCTACAAGCGGGCTGTATGAATAGGAGTAGTCACGTGAGGTATAACTGAATGCATCATGTAAGAGTGCGGGAATATACCTATGTCAATACAAACAAGCGTCACATCAGCATTGCATGTGCCAGCCTTCTGGATGGCTCCAATGTGCAGGAAGTAAAGGGGTACATATATATAGAGTGCATTGCAGTATGCTGTACTGTATAGCTGGCTGTGTCATTGTCATATAAAGATGCCTGGCAGGGTTATTGATTCAGATTATGACTGCGTGCATAGATGTGCTAGCCCCTCCTGCCTGAATGCCAGCTCTACAGCAGCAGGGAGTACGTAGAAATAGCACGCCAAATTAGGCTGCGTGAGACTATGCATGTACAATTCCGTGTGACCAAGTGCAGGTATATGCAGAGCTAAAAAGGACTGAGAGTTGTTTCAGTGTGTGTAGTTGTGTGGCTGCATGCATTGGAGAGCTTCTCTCGTGACCTTTTCAGTACTGGTACCTAATACCATAGATAGTAGAGAACAGGGATTGGCAACTCTCCTGTACTGTGTATTATTTTATACTGTGTTTACTGGTTATGCATCCGGGTTAGAACTGACACCTTGTTAAGTGTTATAATGTGATTTTTGGCGCGACCTTTGAAAGAGAGATTTGGAGAAGAGAGAGTTGTGGAAGAACAAACCACCAGAGGAAGGTCACAAACCACTGCACACCCACAAAAAGATAGCTCAAGGTCCCTTAAGGGCTATAGAGTGGATAGGTGTTGAAAAAAACGGACACATACACACATAAAGGCACTGCAAGGCTCAATTATTGATCATTTTACCTTGTAATAGGACTTTCTGTACCTCTACTGCCAATGACATTGCATGTATGCTCAAAGGGCTTAAAGAACAATACTGTGCAGTCCCTGTAGCATGTCTTTAGACCGGTTTTGAAGAGATTTCTCTTAAATCTGGGGTGCTGTCAGGCCTCATAGTGTACAACTGCTGATTATTAGTGTGGTGTAGTTCTGTACCTTTCCTGGCTGTGAGAGGGCATTTCACATGATCATTTTGACTTAGACCAATCCTATAGTGATTGTTGTATGCCTTCCAACTCATATTTTGAATATGCTAAGTATCCTCAGCAAGGTACATAGGTAGACAAAATGACCAATTTTGCATTTCAATGCATTCATACAAAGCAACGAAATGTCAGACCAGCTCAGGGAACGCCTCATCACACGATCCACATCGTAGTCTTTCGTTCTGAATACTCGTTTCCAGTGTCCCAATAGTCTGGCCAGCTAGACCGTCCCAACAAACGCCGAGGGGCGAGGAAGGGAAGGGACGGTCTAGCATACATAGCGATTAGTTCACACCTTGCACTTAGTGACCGCAAAGCGGAAAAAGTAAATAGACAATGAGTCGCGTATAGCAAGCAGTCGCTAGCAGATGGCTGAAGGGAGTAGCTACGCTGGTCGGGTGCAGATACAACAGCAACTATACGGATGCTTCTGCCGATTGTGTTGGGAGCCACTGTCATCAGACAAGACAACCTGTATCGTGCGTGGTCGTTGACACAGGCAGGTACTTTGCTGTTAAACATCACCGGAGAAGACCTTTCCTTGGAAGCGGAGTCAGTAAAAAAATTCGGCAGCGATTACGATGGCATTCAAAAACGTCGCGTGACGGTCTAAACGGTTTGACCTGCACCCAAGACGTTTTGAAATGGCTAACCCTAACCCGAACGCTTTGATATCGTTCTAAAACGTTCCAATCCATTTCAAAACGTTCTGAGTGTAGTCTCGCGTAGCCAGACCGCCATTTTGTTCCAGCTCCGCCTCCACAAAAGACGGTCTGGGGACTAACGGCCTCTTTTTTGTTATGGGAGTCCGCCGGAAGTACGGACCGTTGGATGCGATCATGCCGTATAAGGGCGGTGCTAATCAGCTGACACCTATGTCTGTGGTCAAACCGGCGAGGTGACTGCACCTGTTATACCGTGCACGTGATCTAAAGCGCTCGCGTTAATGAACTCTGATCGATCCAGTACAACAGATAAAGCAAGCACACTGCTATCCTATAAAAGAAAGTGTCAGACAGTTTGTTTACAAGCTTGCTAGACTCATCAGTCTTGATTCTTGCCCCCTTGCAGTTGTGCATCCAAGCTGGAGTATCTCACCCAAAGAACAAAGCACTTGAAGAGAGGAGTCGATCACATTGAAACACAAAAGAGGCAGATGAAAGAGCCTCCAATGCACAAACTACAGGGACAGTCAATTCAAATGCATGCTCATGCTATCAATCATTACCTGATAAACCTGACAACAAGTCACAGTCATTCATGCACCTACATCACCACACATCCAACTTAAAAATGATTATGCTGTTGCATGGACATGATATGTTCAGTGCAGATTATCTGTAGCAAATGCAAGTACCACTATGGAATCTTAAAAATGTAACACTCACATGCAACCCCATACACACACACACACACACACACACACACACACACACACACACACACACACACACACACACACACACACACTCACACCTGCGTGGGCTGTGTCAAGACAAGTGCCAAGTACTAACTTGGTGTTGTAGTGGATCGATCAGAGTTCATTAACGCGAGCGCTTTAGATCACGTGCACGGTATAACAGGTGCAGTCACCTCGCCGGTTTGACCACAGACATAGGTGTCAGCTGATTAGCACCGCCCTTATACGGCATGATCGCATTCCAACGGTCCGTACTTCCGGCGGACTCCCATAACAAAAAAGAGGCCGTTAGTCCCCAGACCGTCTTTTGTGGAGGCGGAGCTGGAACAAAATGGCGGTCTGGCTACGCGAGACTATTCTGAGTGTAGGTCAAACCGTTTAGACCGTCACGCGACGTTTTGGAATGCAATCGTAATCGCTGCCGAATTTTGTTCTGATGGCTTGCCATACGCTCGTAAGCTACACACACAGCGATTAAATCACACTCTATGAATACTCATTGACTCAGTTTCTGGACAGTAGCATTTCATTGGTCAAAAGTCACGTGCAAGGTGTGAACTAATCGCTATGTATGCTAGACCGTTCCTTCCCCTCGCGCCTCCGGCGTTTAGTAGGAACGGTCTAGCTGGCCAGACTAGTGTCCCAACGACTCTGAAAGCGTCCGTTAGCACGTTAGGATCGTCTTTAGCATCTCGGCGGCGGCGGCGACGCCATTTTCATTGCGGTAAGCAAAGGTCATCCTAACGCGGATGTTGGTGTTAACAAGGTGTGAAATCGGGAGTTGCCAATCCCTGTTCTCTACTATCTATGCTAATACACACTACGCGCTAATAGTCTATAGGTGGAGCTCGCTCAGACTCGCCCATTTACGTACCAGAAATCATTGAATGAATCACGGCAACTCATCTTCAAAAGCTCATAAATCAGTTTCTAGTGAACGGATTTTGACGAAACGAGTGTCATATTGATTGCAGAAGGCAGCTAAGCCGAAAATGCTGCCAACACCCCCTCAAATTTGAAAGCACAATTAGCTTCGTCACCTCTCATTTTGGGTCACTCAAAGACCACGAGTGAGTTCTACGGTTTGAAGGGCGGAGTGCTGGGCTCCGGTTTCGTGGGACCGGTGGCCGAGTATAGCCCACAAGTCATGCGCGCCCCGCAGAGTAACACACTCACTGCGCATGCGCCGCTATGAATTCATTAAAGTGTATGTATTACATCTTGTACATTCAGGCAGGTGTCTGACGATTCCTTTGCGGGCGAAATCACGTAGCTACACGTAGCTAGCTAAGTCCAAGCAACAGCGTTAGCCAACTCCACCATTGAGCTGCTCTAAGGCGAGTTGCTGGGATCGTACAAGCACAGGCACGATGGGCTAGCTATGTGGTAACGATAGCTAGCTGCGTGTGTCAATGCAGCACAGTACACAGTTGTGTGTATAGCCTCTATTAGCTATTACTGGTTCTCTTAGTGTCTAGAGCATTTACTAGTCGCATGTAAGCCATGATTGAATACAGGCTTGTCATCCTTCTGTGTAAACTCACTTCAGCTTCGTATCTGTAAGCCTCCATCAAATCATTTTGAAGGTCACCTGACATGTGCAATATGTGATTTAGGCTGTTTTTGTCAATTACTAGTTTTTTATTGCTCTGTCGCAGGTGCACGCTTACAAATTGGATTAGATAATGCAGAGCCGTCGTCATGCAGACAGTGGTGCCTCTTGGTGCAGAGTGGCTGCACTGCTCCTCACTCTCTGTCTGATGAATGAGAGTGGCTCGGCGATCCCATTTGAGGAGTTCGTTGGACATCCTTTTGATGAGAGCAATGGTCACACCGCTTTCCCTCGTGAACTTAATTTGGTGCGAGGCCTTTCCATCCCAGTGCCGTTTCCCTACTTTGGCAGGACATTTTCATATGTTCATGTGAGTGCATTGACCTTTGCATGGGCAGCTGGGTCATATTAGCGTGGATTTCACATCAATTCAGGGTGCATGTTCTATAAAGGTAAACTAGTCTTAATTGCCAGAAACACAACAAAAAGGTAAGTAATATAACTATACTACTGCATGCTCAATTTGAAAATCGCGGTCATTTTCTCATAGTGGGCTTGCATGTTCCTGACAACACATGTACATAGCGTGACTATATACATAAGGTAGAGCACGTGGTTATAGGTAGTCGGTAGTGTGTGGTTAGGACACATTACACAGGTCAAAAGGGCACCCCACACGGTGCAGGGTGGACAGATGCCGTGCGCTTCTGTTTTTTACTTGTGTGATGGAATGGATATTTAATAGCAAGTCCAGAGATGGGATGGAAAGGGTGGAAAGGGGATTTTGAACGTAAGTCATGTGGTATAGACAGGTTCAGTATAGTCAAGACATTAATGCCCCAAAAGGGCCTTCTTCGGTTGGACAAAGTATACAAAACAAGATTTTTGTGCATTTTGCAGTGTGGAATGAGCCATTCACTGCGTAATTCAACAAGTGGTTCCTTATGATTTAAGTGATGCATTAAGCATGTAATTTAACAGTCGTGCAGAATCAATCTTTGTGCACATTGCACCACTGAAGTCCCTTGGGGCTAAAACATTCGCTTTACTAAGTAAGGCTACCATGCATCCCTATTTCATGTGTATAAGCTGTTGCAATGCACCCACGTGCACTTTACTGCCGTTATAATACCTTGATTCATGCATGCACAATGTGTCAGGCACTAGAAGCATGCATGTCTTTGGTGCTGTGTATTAACATGCACTGTTGTGTTAAGCCATGGCATACCGTGCTCACATCAGCTGTATGCTCTTTATGTTGTTCTGATGTCTGCAGATTGATGATAGTGGATACGTTTCACTTATCAATGTCAATGGCGGTGTCAATGTTAGTGACATTGCTACTTTGCTGGCAGGTACTCCGTATGCACCACGAGACTTTCCACTGAACACCTCCAACACAATCTTGTCCGGTATAGATTGGGGTGCAGTTATAGCCCCCTACTGGTACGATGCTGACACCAGGGGGAACGGAAGTGGAAGGATCTACTACAAGAATGTTACTAGAGGCAGTGATCCTGATTTGACTGAAGTGATTGACACTCTTGCCACTCGACACCTGTGTGGGTTTAACATCATTTGGGCTCTTATTGTTACATGGGACCATGTTGGATATTACAGGGAACGCTCTGACAAGGTATAAAATATGTACATGATGGACGTACACGTGCATGCATGGCCATGGGACAGTGTTAAATACTTTCATTTCATACTTCTGACTTGGTCAGAGAATCCTCATGACCATAGCACAAGTTCACTGATTCGTGCTAATGGATCCTACAGTGCCGTATACCAAACCATACGGTATAGTATATAGATATAGGTTGTGTACAACGCAGTATGATTAAGGTTCCTATATATTTGTATTCCATTATACATATATTATATCTATGTTACGTATGTCTACAGAATTTGTTATGAACTCGAGTGTGTCCACTAATTCATTCATCGCATGCATGCATGGACGTATATTTCTGTGCGGTGGCTCTTGTTACATGGGACCATGTTGGATATTATAACTCTCTCGCTGATAATGCAAGCTCTAGCTATACTTAATGAATAAATGGTGATACTCTATTCACATAGTATGTGTGTGAATGTTACAGTAAGTGTGTGCATGCATGTACGTACAGGGAATTGGCTGGATGTGGAATTTCTCATCAACTCAAAGCAAGATAACTAACCTTACCTGTTTTCTGGCAAACTGATTTGTGCCGTGGCATGCACATGTGGAATAAGTACATTGCGCAGTGTCCACTGTCTTGCGTGCACGGACCTGCACTGTCTTGTTGCGCATACCACCTTAAGCCGCACATTGTTGCTGGCTTGTGCTTGTTCCCTTTGTCCATCCCCGGCTGCAGCTCAACACCTTTCAACTTGTACTTGCCACTGATGGCCGGAGATCTGTAGCCGTGTTGAACTATGCTGAGGACGGTATTAATTGGGCTGGTCATGGAGCTGCTGCTGGATACAATGTTGGTGATGAAAATAGACACTTTAAACTTCCAGGATCATTCAGTGAAGATGTCAAGCACATCGCTGACTTAACTGGAAATACTGGCAGACAAGGCCAGTGGGTGCTTTTATTAGATGGTGAGTCCCACATTCAGGGAATCTCATGTACTTATACTACAGGTAGTATTTGTTGTAGACATGTATAGGCTACCATGCATAGATACATATATGCAGTATTCCACTACATTGCTATAATATTATCATGACTGTACGTATATATACTATGTATGACTGACCTACTGTATACTGTTATACATTATGTGTGCAACAGATGATCTTTTTGCATGTGATGGCTGAATGATTACCAAATAATAATTATCATTTTTTGCTCAAGTCCATATCACCTGCTGTTTATGGTTGCACAATCACCTTACTACAGTATATATTATACACATACGTACTACAGTATATATTAAACACATACTACAGTATATATTATACACATACGAGTATTCACTCTGCCATGTACCAGTGGGTAATAGTAGTTTGACCATACTCCTGTGTTCCTGCTCCTGCAGAGGCTGAAGGCGAGGAGTTTTACTTAGCATTTTTTGGTGACTATATCTATGCATCTACCTTCTACTTGTATGTGACCACAGCTGAGAGACAGCCAGTGGCCTTCACTGTCAGTGCTCCTGGAACAGGATACAGTGCAAATGGAACCGCACAGTATGGAGAGGTGGCCACTTTTGCATTTGACGCTTCAGAGTATGCATTGAGTAACACAAGTGACAGAACGAAGGCTATCATTGTCAGAACTGACTCACACTGTGAACTAACTGTGTACGCTGGTGACCTAATGACGGGTGCAGGCGATTCCTTACTGGCTCTGTCAAAGCAGCCAGACCTAGGGCCAAACAATTACGAATACATTGTTGCATCCTATTCCACTGTTCCGAATGCTCTCTCATTATCTGCTGTAGCCATCATTGCCCAGTACGATGACACACAACTCTCCATATCTCCTAGTCCACACAACATGTTCGGCAATGCCTTAATCCAACCTAACCTTGAACTACAAGAAGGTGAAACATTTCTCATTGAGAGTTCCAATGACCTGACCGGCTTGTTAGTGGCATCCAACAAACCACTTGCGGTGCTTTTCTGTGACCCTTTTATTGAGCAGGTTCCCCCCGTATTCACCTGGGGGAGGCAGTTTGCCACAGCACCGCTGAAGGGAAGACAGGCCTATGACGTGTTCCGAGTGGTGGCTTCGGAGGACCCCACTGAAGTGATGGTTACTTGCAGCTCAAGTGATACAGCTGACTCAAAGGGAGTTCTAGATGCCTACTACTACAAGTTAGGTAGAAGAGCCTTTGTAGAGTTGAATGTTTCAAGCAACCAGTATTGCTTCATTCAGGGCAGTTCCAACATTCTCGTGCTCCAGTATTCTGCTGGATTCCATGTAGACAATACAACAGGAGACCCTACCATGATCACTGTTCCTGCCCTCACTCAGTACTGCAACCACTACTCCCTGCCCACCATTGGACCTAGTGATGGAAGTATCAATTTTACCCACCACATGAACATATTCATCCCAACACCATTCTACCAACTAGACCAAATCTTCCTCAACAATCAACCACTGAGCAGCTACAATCTGAACTTCACTGTCATCGAACAAGATGGAGCCCCTCAAGTGTATGCATCCCAGGTGGACCTCGCAGAAGGCGTGCACACCCTCTACCACACTGGTCCTGCAGCAACCCTGGGGGTGGTCATGTACGGGTTCACTTTCTCGAACTCCTATGGTCACCCTGGGGGTCTGAGGCTCGCTCAAGGTGCAGTGTGTACTGGACATGCGCTACACAATGCATTGAACAGCTACATGAACATGACAGTAGATAGGTTCTAGCTATATATTGCTTCTCCTTTTACAATCAATCTTCTACCTGCAGAAATTGATGAATGTGCAGGACAGTCTCCTTGTGACCCCAATGCTTCCTGCACCAACACACTCGGGTCCTTCACATGTGCTTGCAACACGGGGTACAGAGGAGATGGACTGACGTGCAGTGGTAGGCGCTCAATACTAATTGGCTATCAAATACAATGCAGTGTGGGTTGCCTGCATCTAGTGCATATCAATCGAACACTTCCAGCATAAGCTAGTCCTCACAGCTAACAATGTTCTCTTGATGGGGCAAGTTAAATGTGTTAACTGTCTCACACAGCATGGTTGACCAAGTACATCAAATGTTTCATCTTCTGTCTGCAGATATAGATGAATGTGCAGGACAGTCTCCTTGTGATCCGAACGCTTTGTGCACCAACACACTCGGGTCCTTCACATGTGAATGCGACCCAGGATACAGTGGAGATGGAATGACGTGCTATGGTAGGTGCTAAAATGGCAGCCTGCTCCACGCAAGCTCTCCACCATTGTCTTCCCCCTTGCACATCATAATTAAATTCAGCAGTAGTGCAGCTATAGCAAGGGCAATGTGGTGTTTAGCATTCATATGTCTCGTCATGCCATCCCACTGCGCATATGAATGCTCAACATGCACTGCATTAGGCATCGTGAGCATCTGTAGTCAGGCAGAAGGACCACATAAGCAGACGAAGGTTTCTCAATTGTCTTGGAAGCCTTTGTAGCAAGCTACAGCCAACTGTCTTAGACTTAAGCCACAAGTAGCAGGAGCACACCCTTCTCACAACGACTACAAACAGTACCTTTATGCAATAGTTAAATTACTGTGGTTGTAATCCCTTGTTCTAGCTGTTGGGATTTGTCCACTTGCTTAAACAAAAAACTTCTGTTTTAACCAGTCATTATACATCTCTGCACGACACCCTATGTACCAAACTTGTAGATAAGATAATTTGCAAATGTGCTCTATGTGCAAATCAATTTGCAAAACTATTGGTACCATAAAATCTGTATACTGAACAGTTTATGATAAATAGATCTGTCACACTGCAGTGGTTGTCATGGCTCCCTTACAGTTCCTTGCACTGTTCCACATTGCAAAAAGAGGAATGCGCTGTGCACAAAGTAAGCACACAGATGTACACACACAAACAAACAAATGTAAGTGTACGTCTCATCATGTATCCACATGCATATTACAGAAGCATGCTTAATACAGTTACATCTGTGATGCCAGTGCCAAAAGCATGTAGGCATGCTACATATGTACATTTACATACAGTGACATCTGTGAGGCCAATGCCCGTCTATCAATGCAGAATCAATGCTTCTGGGACCTGCACCGACCGAATGACCTCTTGCCGTGCTTGCTACTTTGCAAGGGACGAGAGGCCTCTTCCCAGTCAGTGTAGCACTGCTCTTGAGAGGTACAGGTGTGCAGGCCTCACTGGGCGTAAGAGGAATCAGTGCCTGAAGAGGTGGGGGACGTGCGTTAAGGAGGCCTTCAAAGACATACACGGCAAAAAGGTGGGGTATAGTGTAGTAGTCTGGTGGTATGAAGTAGGATGCAGTACATACGTGTAATTAATATAGCCGAACAACAGAGTTCTCCAAGGGGGGTGTTCTTTGTGATTTGTTCATTAGTATAATAATTGCAGATATGGAAATATGCTGTCAAGTACAAAGTTTGATGCTAGTGAAGGCTAGTCTCGTGCGCCAGATGTTCGATTGCACAATCAAACATCTGGCGCACAGGACTAAGGGAAAACCCCACAGAGTACACGAACTGAAAGCAATTCCCCCTACTTTGGGCTCTCTGTATGTGTGGGTGGGTGGGTGACATGATAATCATATTCATAGGTAAGCAAAGCACATCTGTTGTGAATACTGTATGGCGCCAAATTTTTGAGGAGCATAATTTTCGCATTTTTCACGGATGAGCTCTAAACCGTGAAAATTGTGCTCCACGAAAATTTGGTGGTATTCGCAGTTTACATCTTTCGTGGCATAGCTAGATACCATACCACAGGTAGCATGGCTCCCTTGTGCTATTTTGGCAAAGCAAGCGATCGAGGTTGAGAAACTGTGGTAATGGTCATGTACAGGTATATGATACACACTCTGTTCATGAGCCTATTGTACAGTCCCTGTACTGTGGACCACACAACTGCACCACACAGCCATGCAGATGTCAATAGAAAGAAGTGAGCAATCGATGCATGCATGTGCCCTTTGTGCAGACTCCCAGAAGAATGCGTAAGGCAATGTACTTCAAGTGTCCTGAATTCCCCTGCTGACGGGCAAGGGACACTTCACGTCAGCTGGGCTAGCAATTAACAGAATAACTACAAACTAAAGTGAAGTGTATGGACTTATAGTTAGGAAGCTTCAATAGGTACATTTAATATTCATACAACTTGATTTAATGAGACGGACTTTGGGTATAATTAAAGCATTATGTATACTGTACAGCAGCATGACCATTTCGTAGGTGTGCATTGCAAAATATATAATATTGTCACTTGCAGATAAATTATACTGTTAACGTCACTCCGCTGCTTACAATTAAGACTTCATGCATACGTACGTATATGTACATGTGGTTGAACAGTGTGTACACACTCTCATTATAAGGTGTATGGTGAAATACACACACACACTAGCAGTAGCCTGCACCACTGTATGAAAGTACACGGACTAAGGCAAGATGTATACAGAGTTGATTTGGTGGGATTAAATAATTTCACATGCAATGTACAAATTCAAACAAGTTTGTCTCAAGTTGGACAAGCCCAAATAACTTTGACCCATGAATGCCCAAACTCTTGCAACAGACGAAGATGGTACAAACACAAATATGCAAAAAGGTGGTTAAATAAAATCTCATGATTCTTGTGTGGTTTCTTGACACTGCTCCAGAAGTGCTTACACTGCAAGGGCCTTGTCAAATAGCATGTGAAATGCCTCTTTCACATTCTGACCAGTCAGTGCTGACACTTCCATGTAGGCAAAGCAATCCAGTTTTTCTGCCAGTTTTGCAAGAGCCTCAGCACTAACTTTGCGTCGATCTACTAAATCACACTTATTGGCGAGTAAGATAGCTGGCAATAGTGATCGTTGGCTAGAGCTGTCCACCGCATACTTCCAAAATCTTACATCTGCCAAGGAGTCCATGTCGGTGACATCTACCACAACTGCAGCACCATGGAACTTGAGCATAAATGGGGTTGTTTGGTGCCGATCAGATATATCCAAAAACACAAACTTTGTGTCAGCATACTGACAAGTAAAGCGACTACGGTGACTTGTAGACCATACGTCCTGGGTATAATGTCCTTCCACATAGCGGATTAGCAATGATTTACTACCAGCTTTGGTGCCATGAACAAGGGCTATGTTTACTACTGGAGTACATTGGGACAAGATCTGCTGCGACGTTGGCCTCTCATTGGGGTCATCTTCCAAGCATTGCATCATACACCTCTTCAATACATGGACACTTGGTACTAACTCAATATGATCCCTCCTCCGCTCCACCTCTGGCACGACCCCGATGCCCTGCAGGGCCGGGCTGGGATCCTCACCAGTCGCCATCTGCAGCATTAGCACACCAAAGGAGAAAATGTCCAGCTTCTCTGTGTATTTGGGGTCTTTTCCCAGTGCTTCAGGAGGCATGTATGGGAGGCATCCTGGTGCCTTGGTGGAGAGGTAGCCAAGATCAGTGGGGCGGAACTTGCTCATGCCCAGATCACTGATCTTTGCAGTCCCGTCTTCTGTCAATAGGATGTTCTTGGCATTGAGGTCACGGTGGACGAGTGGTGGTGTGCGCGTATGAAGGTAGTTCAGGCCACAAGCAATATCGTTGCAGATTCGCCGAGCTGTCTTTCCCGTCAGACCGCCTGTACTTTTCATCCTTTTCAGAGCACTTGCCAGCGTTTCATGCAGTAGCTCCATTACCAACACGCGCTCGCCACCGATCTTGAACACTCCTACGAACTGGACCACATTTTGACAAACTAACGTCTTCAGCAGATCGCATTCTCTTTCAAAGTCATTCGAGATCTGCTGGAAAGCTTCAGGATCATCTTGCGCGTACTCAAGAAAAAGACGATGAATCTTTTTCACGGCTACGGGTTTACCTTCGTATACGCCCTTGTGGACCGTGCCATAAGCGCCTCTGCCGATTTCGTCTCCAACTTTGAGCTTAGACGAAGCTGCCCCCATTGGTTCCTCTGTGACCAATGTGTGCTAACTAGACTCGCGAGCCCATAGATCCTCTGGTCCTACCATATATAGACAGAGCATATATAGCCATACGAAGAGATCGATACGAGTAACAACGGGATTGGCAACGCGAACCGAAAACTGCACGAGTTCCAGCCTCCGAGCAGATTATACGTGCGTCTTCAGCACAAATGGCATCGGCATCAACTAAGCAGATTGGTGGTGGTGCTGCTACACGCCCTCCCGTTGTTACTTTATTTATGGTGCTACACGCCCTCCTCCCTTCTGAGGGCGGGCTGCCACTAGCCTGCCTCGCTGAACCTACTTCCCCTAAGTCGCGACGCAAAATTGGGTCTAGCCGGCCAGACTAACCTGTCGCATGCACTCACACAGTTGGCTCTGTACAACATACACAAATAGCCACCACCACCCGAAACCTCAACCCCTCTCTGGTTAGTTAGTCTTGTATCCAAAATAATACGTTCTGCAAAGCGTTCAAAATCTAGAGGTTGTATGCGACATAAATTGGATCCAATTCGTCATTGAGGAAGGAGTCCCTGAGGTGCATCCTCTGCTTCTCCCCCCTGGCATTGATGGGGATGCTGCCTGGGTCCACCAGGACCACAATGCCCACAATAACCTGCCAACAGAGAGGGAGAGGAGGAGAGAGGAGAGAGCAGCATCAGATAGGAGCACTCTGCTGAGAGTAGCTGTCCACACAACAAGGGAGCGTGGTATTATGCTGTTGTCTTGTGAGCAATTGACAAAGAACTCCGTTTGAAACATTTTGCTCAAAACATTTAACACTGCAGCATGAGCATGACCAATGCATTATAAACCATACACCAGCTGTGCAGCATGGCATTGTCAGTAAGTATTATGCAAGCTGGTGTGTAACGTGTAAGTTTGTCAACTACACAGCTTCGCAGGTCGCAGGTCGCAGCATTGCGGCCCGCCCATGACCGTATATATATGGCGATTGGGGACAAAGAATCGTGGCCACACCGGTGGCTTGCATGGCTGAAGCTCCGCGTTAGGGTGTAGGCTGTGAGTTCAGGCCCCGGGTCGTGGTTCTTTTTCTCCAGTCGCTACTTTCAAGCTGTGTAGTTGACAAACTTACACAGCATGGCATTATAAACCGTATGCCAACTTCCCAATATTTGAGATGTCACTGAGAGAATCATCAAGTACCAACAGCACCACTTCCTTACACCCCCCTATGGCCCACCTGCTGTTCCTCCAACAGGGCCGTGGTAATCACAGGGACCAGGTCCAAGGCGTCCGTCTCCGAGCCCTTGATCTCTGCCACCACCACGAGGAGTTTGGTCCAGGTGAAGACAGCACACTCGGTCACAAAGCGGTGACTGCGGATGACCGTGGTCTCCAGGTCCACCGGATGGTAGCGGAAGCCTCGGATGTTCATCGACTCCTCACGAGAGCCAACCACGAACAGGCAGTGGTTGTAGGCTGGACGAAGGGAGAGAGTGGGGAAAAGAGTGTCGTGAGGGTAGAGGGAGTGTGGTGAGGGTGGAAGGAGTGTGGTGAGTGTGGAGGGAGTGTGGTGAGGGTGGAGAGCATGGAGAGAGTGTGGTGAGGGTGGAGGGACTGTGTGGTGAGGGTGGAGAGTGTGGAGGGACTGTGTGGTGAGAGTGGAGAGTGTGGAGGGAGTGTGGAGGGAGTGTGGTGAGGGTGGAGGGACTGTGTAGTGAGTGTGGAGAGTGTGGAGGGAGTGTGGTGAGGGTGGAGGGACTGTGTGGAGAGGGTGGAGAGTGTGGAGGGAGTGTGGTGAGTGTGGAGGGAGTGTGGTGAGGGTGGAGGGACTGTGTGGTGAGTGTGGAGAGTGTAGAGGGAGTGTGGTGAGGGTGGAGGGACTGTGGTGAGTGTGGAGAGTGTGGTGAGTGTGGAGGGAGTGTGGTGAGGGTGGAGAGTGTGGAGGGAGTGTGGTGAGGGTGGAGAGTGTGGAGGGAGTGTGGTGAGGGTGGAGGGACTGTGTGGTGAGGATGGAGAGTGTGGTGAGGAGGATATGCTCTCGTGTGTCATCACACTGAGAATGCACGTGGACCGACTCACTTCCATCCTGCTTGGGTTTATCCGTCTTCTGCATGAAGCCAAGGTATCCTGTGCGGGCGTACACCACTCCAGGGTCACTGTTGGAAGTGGCATGGAAGTGCTCGAAGGAGACTGCATCATTCATCTCCTCCCCAAGGCCATAGTACCCAGTCCCATTGTGGCCACTGCTCACCCAAATCTGAAGTGGAATTGAAATGTGAACAAGATCACACTTATGGGGTAAGTGCATTAATTGTACACATGTTGTGCTCTTATACACCGACACACACTTTCTTCATATAAAGACACACACATACACACACACACACACCTCTCCTAGGTCAGTGTTGGCGCAGAACATCTTATTGTCTGGATTGACAATGGCCACCTTGACTCCTGGCATGATCTGGACAGCAGACAGAGAGGAGAGAGGGGATGGGTAGGGCCAGTGAGCAGGAACACGAGTTGAGCCATCAGATACTACAAATCACCTCACCTCACCACACCACACCACACTCTCCATCACACCGCACCCCACTCCCCACCACACCCCACTCTCCATCACACCGCACCCCACTCCCCACCACAACCCATTCCCCACCGCACTCCAGTCCCCACCACACTCCAGTCCCCATCACACCACATTCCACATCACACTCCCCCCACCACACTCCACACTCCACTCACCTTCCCACACTCCATGATGGGTATGCTGTTGGGACTTCCCCTCTCCAGCACTGTCACCCTGCAGGAAGGGAACACCCACACTGCTGATCACAACACCCACCACTGGCGAACAACCATGTTTGTAGCATGACTGTGCACCCTCTGACATCCCAGCCAACTGGCCTGACCTGTCCACGCGCAGAGCTCTCTGGTCCACATACAGTGTTTCTGGGTCAGGATGCTGGGCGCCCTGTGAGGGGCGGGGAGAGGGCGGGGCATGGCGGAGGTGGAATACCATTTTCTAAGGCTATGTACTATTTGTCGCTAGTTACTGCCCCATGAACAGGCGCTCCACCACTGCAGCTAGTCCATAGCTCAGTGTCTGGACCTGATTACTCTCCCAACCCCTCCCTCCCTCCTCTCCCTCCTCACCACTCCCCTCCCTCCCCACTCCTCCCCTCTCTTACCACCACTCACCTCCCTCCCAAACCTTCCTCCCCCTCCCCACTCCTCCCCTCTCTCTCCTCCATCCCCACCCTTCCCTCCTCACCTGCAGACAAACCCCGCTGTTGACCTTGCAGCTGAAGGATGCACTAACAGCTCGCTGGGAGAGGCCCAGTTGGTGGAAGAGGTGGCCAAAGGACATGAGGAGGGAGTGGCGTGGGCGCTCCTCGCTGATGCAGATGCAGTTACGCAGACAGGACAGGTCAATGCCCTTGGACTGCAGGAAGGATGAGAGAAGAGAGGTGCTGTGGTGTGTGTGTGTGTGTGTGTGTGTGTGTGTGTGTGTGTGTGTGTGTGTGTGTGTGTGTGTGTGTGTGTGTGTGTGTGTGTGTGTGTGTGTGTGTGTGTGTGTGTGTGCCTGGCTGGCTGGCTCACCTTCAGAGTGGGGATGGAGTTGCAGAGCTCCTTCAGACACAGAGTGAGCACAGAATACGTACAGTACGTGTCACGCACTACAAAAGAGAGAGACAAGACCATCCGGCATGAACCCACACACACAACAGGTGAGAGTCACCCAACACAACAAGACACACAATGGTAACAGTACACAACTCCTCCCCACCCCCCCACCCCCCCCCCCCATCCATACACTGCATCGTCTCAACATCCCCAAACACCCACAGTCATTTCATACCCAATTCTACCAACAGTCACTGATCCAGGTAACCAAAAATGGAGAAAGTACAAAGTGTAATGGCATACACCTTGCTAGCGGCCATATTTCTCCTGGTTCCGCCCACCTTTGTATTGGCTGATGGTACTCATCCACAGAGCTGGGTTGGTCTCCAGGTCGTAAGGGTTGATGAGGAAGGTGTGGTGGCCCAGGTACACGCTGGGGGAGGGGCAGGGGAGGGGCAGGGGAGGGGCAGAGGAAAGGCAGAGGTAAATGGTTTTGACTCAGTAAAGAGAAGTTCCGCGGTGTTATTGTCTGCTTGTCTGTCCTCACAAACGTCTGTCGCGACTCTCTCTGTTTGCACATACATCTCCTCACCTGGCCAGACACCACAGTGCAAGCCCCAGTCCTGAGTATGGGTCACTGCAAAGCACAATTTCTCTGGAAGGGTAGAGCTCCGCCGAACACTTGAGAGCCTGGCAGAGGCTGCGGAGGGAGGCGTGGGACACCTGGGGAGGAGAGGGGACGGAAGGAGAGGGGGAGGGGGAAGGGGAGGAGACGTGTGTGTTCCTCAACACACAAATCTCTCTCTCTCTCTGCCTCTCTCCCCAAGCAGGTCCTCCCTACCTTGATCCCAGAGAGGACCCCAGTAGTGGAGACGCTGAAGTCAAGGTAGGCAATGAGCTCGGTGGTGGGGACCTTGTAGTACTCTTCGAACTTCTTCCGAGGAGTATCGTCGGTGTCAAGAATGGGGGGGAAGGTCTTGGGGTCAACAAAGCTGGCTGCCTCCTGCATGTGGGAGGGAGGGGAGGAGGCGAGGGGAGGAGGAGAGGGGAGGAGGGGACGGCAGGAGGGAAGGGGAGGAGGGGAGGGGAGGAGGAGAGGGGAGGGGAGGGGAGAAGGGAAGGGGAGGGGAGGAGAGCGCATCGGCACACACACATGTGAGAGTATCAATAGAGAAAGTGTGTTGTGTGTGTGTGTGTGTGTGTGTGTGTGTGTGTGTGTGTGTGTGTGTGTGTGTGTGTGTGTGTGTGTGTGTGTGTGTGTGTGTGTGTGTGTGTGTGTGTGTGTGTAGCGCAGCCACAAACAATATTCTGTGACTGGATACAAGGGTGCATGCTGTGCGTGTCTGAGAGTACCCCCTGCATGAGAGAATCAGTCCTCTCTCTCACACCCCTCCCCGCCCCCAGCCCCGCCCCCACCCCACCCCACCTTGGACTTGAGCAGCCTGGCCACAAGGGAGGTGGTCAACACGGCCCTGGCCTGGCTCATCTCCAGGGTCAGCTTGATGGTGGGCAGTGCAGAGGAGACGTTCTGGGCACTGGGTGGACGGATGATCACCGGGACCACACCCACAAAGAGGCAGGCATGAAAGGCAACAATGAGGTCCAAACCTGGGGGCGGGGCAGTGGGAGGGGCTGTTGTGAATACACTCACATCTCTGATTGCTAACAGAGCATTAGTCCCCCTCTGCCTGAGAGAGCACCAACAACTCCAGCTCAGTTTAAATGGTACAGCTCGTGTGCATGCGTGGGTGCATGCGTGTGTGTGCCCACTGTGTGTGGTCTACCCCCCACTCACTGGGAGTGTACAGCAGGGCCATGTGTTCACCGTGGGCTGGTTTAAACCTGTCCTTCACCACATACGCCAGACGTTCAGCGCGTTTGTGCAATACAGCTGCAGTGAGCTTCTGGGCGACGTGTCCCTGATGGAGGGGGAGGGGCAAGAAGAGACCACTGGACAACACACACACACACACCACTGCAAGTACCAATGGAAGGTGAACCGTTAGCTGTGGATCACCCACCCACACTCCTCCCTGCCCGCCCCTGATCTGCCCACCTTGACATCCATGAGCGAGTACAGGACCGTTTCCCCCTGCGACTGTGAGCGCCAGCGTAGCATGTCAGAGACGGATTGGAACTGATCCGGCAGCAGAAGTGAGGGGCATGGGGGGAGGGAGGGGGGGAACCAACAAGGCCACATCTACTTACCAACACACACAACAGCTACAGTCGCTGCATGGCGTAAAGTATACGCAGCCCTTGTAATCTGCATTGTGTGGATTACATGGAGCCGTTGTATAAAGGCATTGGTGGGGGCCATGCTACTCCTGCCCACAACCACATGTACCACACATGATGCCTGAGTGCTAGGTTGCATTTACACATCTACACCGGCACTGTAAGAGGTAAATGTCCAATAATGAAGACAACTCCACTTGCCGAATTGTTTGACCAATCTTTTTTTTAATTGCCAGCTAGTGTTTACATGAATCATTGCCAACAGTCATATGCATATACATAATGACTTAGTACACAATGCCGACCACTCCCCTTGAGTGGGTGTGGTCTCCCCTCCCCTAGTGTGTGTGTGGTCTGTACCTTCCCAGGGTCGTCCATCTCCTGCAGAGGCACAGAGACCCCGCCCCCTCCAGACCCAGTGTTGTCAGCTGACCTGCCTGTCACCAGGTCACCAATCATCATGGCCGCCCCAGTCACTGCAGCTGTTGGGAGGAAGGGGAGGGGAGGGGAGGGGAGGAAGGAAGGGGGGGAGGGGAGGGGGAGGGGAGGGGGAGGGGAGGGGAGGGGAGGGGAGGAAGGAAGGGGGAGGGGAAGAAGGAAGAAGGGGAGTAACTATGCAGCTAGGACATTTACATTTGACTTCACAGATGTGTATCAGTCGTGTACGTAAGTACCTGAGTGACTCTTTGGCACAGGAAGGTTCTGTATGCACCTGGGGGGAGGGGCAGGGGAGGGGCTTAGCATAGTGGCATCCTGCCACATGCTCAGACAGACCTAATCACTGCACTCCCACTGTTGTCACTGATGCCTTGACAGACCCACAGAGTGGTCTGAATACGACATGACTACACACGTACGCAGGACCAGGCTCACTGCTACAGCCCATTCCAGCACAAGGTTGCCCAGCCCCTAGCCCCACCCCTAAAGGTGGACCAGCCCCTAGCCCCACCCCTAAAGGTAGCCCAGCCCCTAGCCCCACCCCTAAAGGTAGCCCAGCCCCTAGCCCCACCCCTAAATGTAGCCCAGCCCCTAGCCCCACCCCTAAAGGTAGCAATGTACTTCAAGTGTCCTGAATTTCCCTGCTGATGACCAAGGGACACTTAACGTCAGCTGGGCTAGCAATTAACAAAATAACTGCAAACTAAAGTGAAGTGAACTTATAGTTAGGAAGCTTCAAAAGGTACATTTAATATCAATGCAACGTGGTTTAATGAGACGGACTTTGGGAAATTGAAGCATTACTATGCAGCATGACCATTCTGTAGGTGTGCGTTGCAAAATATATTGTAGTCAGTTGCACATAAATTAATAAATAAATATACTGTTAACATCTGCTGTTCTGCTGTTTACAATTAAGATGTCTATGTATATAAGGCTATGGTGAAGTACACACATGTACACACACACAACACTAGGTGTAGCTGGCACCACTGTATGAAACTACACCGACTAAGTCGAGGTGTATACAGAGTTGATTTGGTGGAGCATTAAATAATTTCACATGCAATGTACAAATTCAAACAAGTTTGTCCCAAGTTCGACAAGCTCAAATAACTTTGACTCATGAATGCCCTAACTCTTGTAACAGACGAAGATGGTACAAACACAAATATGCAAAAAGGACGAGTAAATAAAATCTCAAGATTCTTGTGTGGTTTCTTGACGTTGCCTCAGAAGTGCGTCCACTGCACGGACCTTGTCAAAGAGCATGTGAAATGCCTCCTTCACATTCTGACCAGTCAGTGCTGACACCTCCATGTAGGCAAAGCAATCCAGTTCTTCTGCCAGTTCTGCAAGAGCCTCAGCACTAACTTTGCGTCGATCAACTACATCACACTTATTGGCAAGTAAGATAGCTGGCAATGGTGATTGAGGGCTAGAACTGTCTACCAACTGCTTCAGAAATCTTGCGCTCTCCAAGGAATCCATGTTGGTGACATCTACCACAACAGCAACACCACTTAAAGCTCGACAACACAGAGATGCAAGTAGATATGGGTACTTACCAGGTGTATCCCATAACATAAACCTTGTGTCAGCATACTGACAAGTATAAAAATAATAGGATAATGTAGCAGCCTGGATTGGGGCAAAATATCCTTCCACATAGCGGATTAACAGTGGTGTACTACCAGCATAGGTGCCATGGGCAAGAACTATGTGTCCACTGTATACTATTGGAGTACATTGGAACAAGATCTCCTGTGTCGTTGGCCTCTTACTGGGGTCATCTTCCAAGCACTGCATCATACACTTCTTCAACACATGGTCGCTTGGTACTAACTCAATATGATCCCTCCTCCGCTCCACCTCTGGCACGACCCCGATGCCCTGCAGGGCCGGGCTGGGATCCTCACCAGTCGCCATCTGCAGCATTAGCACACCAAAGGAGAAAATGTCCAGCTTCTCTGTGTATTTGGGGTCCTTCCCCAGTGCTTCAGGAGGCATGTACAGGAGGCATCCTGGTGCCTTGGTGGAGAGGTAGCCAAGGTCAGTGGGGCGGAACTTGCTCATGCCCAGATCACTGATCTTTGCAGTCCCGTCTTTGGTTAAAAGGATGTTCTTGGCATTGAGGTCACGGTGGACGAGTGGTGGTTTGCGCGTATGAAGGTAGCTCAGGCCACAAGCAATATCGTAGCAGATTCGCCGAGCTGTCTTTCTCTTCAGACCGCCTGTACTCTTCTTCCTTTTCAGAGCACTTGCCAGCGTTTCATGCAGTAGCTCCATTACCAACACACGCTCGCCACCGATTTCGAACACTCCTACGAACTGGACCACATTTTGACAAACTAACGTCTTCAGCAGATCGCATTCTCTTTCAAAGTCATTCGAGATCCGCTGGAAAGCTTCAGGATCATCTTGCGCATACTCAAGAAGAAGGCGATGAATCTTTTTCACAGCTACGGGGTTACCTTCGTATATGCCCTTGTGGACCGTGCCATAAGCGCCTCTGCCGATTTCGTCTCCAACTTTGAGCTTAGACGAAGCTGCCCCCATTGAGTTCCTCTGTGACCAATGTGTGCTACCTATATATAGACCATACGTAGATATATATATCTGCCTAGACTCGCGAGCCAGCCCCGCCCCTACCATATATAGACAGAGCATAGATATACGAAGATCGATACGAAGAGTAACAACGGGATTGGCAACGCGAACCGACGCTGCACGAGCTCCAGCCTCCGAGCAGATCACGTGCGTCTTTAGCAACAAATGGCATCGGCATCAACTAAGCAGATTGGTGGTGGTGGTGCTACACGCCCTCCTCCCTTCTGAGGGCGGGGCTGCCACTAGCCTGCCTCGCTGGACCTACTTCCCCTAAGTCGCGACGCAAAGTTGCGTCTAGCCGGCCAGACTAACCTGTCACATGCACTCACACAGTTGGCTCTGTACAACATACACAAATAGCCACCACCACCCGAAACCTCAACCCCTCTCTGGTTAGTTAGTCTTGTATCCAAAATAATACGTTCTGCAAAGCGTTCAAAATCTAGAGGTTGTATGCGACATAAATTGGATCCAATTCGTCATTGAGGAAGGAGTCCCTGAGGTGCATCCTCTGCTTCTCCCCCCTGGCATTGATGGGGATGCTGCCTGGGTCCACCAGGACCACAATGCCCACAATAACCTGCCAACAGAGAGGGAGAGGAGGAGAGAAGAGAGAGCAGCATCAGATAGGAGCACTCTGCTGAGAGTAGCTGTCCACACAACAAGGGAGCGTGGTATTATGCTGTTGTCTTGTGAGCAATTGACAAAGAACTCCGTTTGAAACATTTTGCTCAAAACATTTAACACTGCAGCATGAGCATGACCAATGCATTATAAACCATACACCAGCTGTGCAGCATGGCATTATAAACCGTATGCCAACTTCCCAATATTTGAGATGCCACTGAGAGAATCATCAAGTACCAACAGCACCACTTCCTTACACCCCCCTAAGGCCCACCTGCTGTTCCTCCAACAGGGCCGTGGTAATCACAGGGACCAGGTCCAAGGCGTCCGTCTCCGAGCCCTTGATCTCTGCCACCACCACGAGGAGTTTGGTCCAGGTGAAGACAGCACACTCGGTCACAAAGCGGTGACTGCGGATGACCGTGGTCTCCAGGTCCACCGGATGGTAGCGGAAGCCTCGGATGTTCATCGACTCCTCACGAGAGCCAACCACAAACAGGCAGTGGTTGTAGGCTGGACGAAGGGAGAGAGTGGGGAAAAGAGTGTGGTGAGGGTAGAGGGAGTATGGTGAGAGTGGAGGGAGTGTGGTGAGTGTGGAGGGAGTGTGGTGAGGGTGGAGAGCATGGAGAGAGTGTGGTTAGGGTGGAGGGACTGTGTGGTGAGTGTGGAGTGTGGAGGGAGTGTGGTGAGGGTGGAGAGTGTGGAGGGAGTGTGGTGAGGGTGGAGGGAGTGTGGTGAGTGTGGAGGGAGTGTGGTGAGGGTGGAGAGCATGGGGAGAGTGTGGTTAGGGTGGAGGGACTGTGGTGAGTGTGGAGAGTGTGGAGGGAGTGTGGTGAGGGTGGAGAGTGTGGAGGGAGTGTGGTGAGGGTGGAGATTGTGGAGGGAGTGTGGTGAGGGTGGAGGTACTGTGTGGTGAGGGTGGAGAGTGTGGAGGGAGTGTGGTGAGGGTGGAGGGACTGTGTGGTGAGGATGGAGAGTGTGGTGAGGAGGATATGCTCTCGTGTGTCATCACACTGAGAATGCACGTGGGCCGACTCACTTCCATCCTGCTTGGGTTTATCCGTCTTCTGCATGAAGCCAAGGTATCCTGTGCGGGCGTACACCACTCCAGGGTCACTGTTGGAAGTGGCATGGAAGTGCTCGAAGGAGACTGCATCATTCATCTCCTCCCCAAGGCCGTAGTACCCAGTCCCATTGTGGCCACTGCTCACCCAAATCTGAAGTGGAATTGAAATGTGAACAAGATCACACTTATGGGGTAAGTGCATTAATTGTACACATGTTGTGCTCTTATACACCGACACACACTTTCTTGATATTAAGACACACACACACACCTCTCCTAGGTCAGTGTTGGCGCAGAACATCTTATTGTCTGGATTGACAATGGCCACCTTGACTCCTGGCATGATCTGGACAGCAGACAGAGAGAAGAGAGGGGATGGGTAGGGCCAGTGAGCAGGTACACGAGTTGAGCCATCAGATACTACAAATCACCTCACCTCACCACGCCGCACCCCACTCCCCACCACACCCCATTCCCCATCACACCGCACCCCACTCCCCATCACACCCCACTCCCCATCACACCGCACCCCACTCCCCATCACACCGCACCCCACTCCCCACCACACCCCACTCCCCATCACACCACACCGCACTCCCCATCACACCACACCCCACTCCCCACCACACCCCACTCCCCATCACACCACACCCCATTCCCCATCACACCGCACCCCACTCCCCACCACACCCCACTCCCCATCACACCACACCCCACTCCCCATCACACCGCACCCCACTCTCCATCACACCGCACCCCACTCCCCACCACACCCCACTCCCCATCACACCACACCCCATTCCCCATCACACCGCACCCCACTCCCCACCACACCCCACTCCCCATCACACCACACCCCACTCCCCATCACACCGCACCCCACTCTCCATCACACCCCATTCCCCACCACACCGCACCCCACTCCCCACCACACCCCATTCCCCACCACACCCCATTCCCCACCGCACTCCAGTCCCCACCGCACTCCAGTCCCCATCACACCACATTCCACATCACACTCCCCACCACACTCCACACTCCATTCACCTTCCCACACTCCATGATGGGTATGCTGTTGGGACTTCCCCTCTCCAGCACTGTCACCCTACAGGAAGGGAACACCCACACTGCCAATCAGAACACCCACCACTGGTGAACAACTCATGTATGTAGCAGGACTGTACACCCCCTGACATCCCAGCCAACTGGCCTGACCTGTCCACGCGCAGAGCTCTCTGGTCCACATACAGTGTTTCTGGGTCAGGATGCTGGGCGCCCTGTGAGGGGCGGGGAGAGGGCGGGGCATGGCGGATGTGGAATACCATTTTCTAAGGCTATGTACTATTTGTCGCTAGTTACTGCCCCATGAACAGGCACTCCACCACTGCTGCTAGTCCATAGCTCAGTGTCTGGACCTGATTACTCTCCAAACCCCTCCCTCGCTCCCAACCCCTCCCCTCCCTCCTCACCACTCCCCTCCCTCCCCACTCCTCCCCTCTCTTACCACCACTCACCTCCCTCCCAAACCTTCCTCCCCCTCCCCACTCCTCCCCTCTCTCTCCTCCATCCCCACCCTTCCCTCCTCACCTGCAGACAAACCCCGCCGTTGACCTTGCAGCTGAAGGATGCACTAACAGCTCGCTGGGAGAGGCCCAGTTGGTGGAAGAGGTGGCCAAAGGACATGAGGAGGGAGTGGCGTGGGCGCTCCTCGCCGATGCAGATGCAGTTACGCAGACAGGACAGGTCAATGCCCTTGGACTGCAGGAAGGATGAGAGAAGAGAGGTGCTGTGGTGTGTGTGTGTGTGTGTGTGTGTGTGTGTGTGTGTGTGTGCCTGGCTGGCTGGCTCACCTTCAGAGTGGGGATGGAGTTGCAGAGCTCCTTCAGACACAGAGTGAGCACAGAATACGTACAGTACGTGTCACGCACTACAAAAGAGAGAGACAAGACCATCCGGCATGAACCCACACACACAACAGGTGAGAGTCGCCCAACACAACAAGACACACAATGGTAACAGTACACAACTCCTCCCCACCCCCCACCCCCCCCCATCCATACACTGCATCATCTCAACATCCCCTAACACCCACAGTCATTTCATACCCAATTCTACCAACAGTCACTGATCCAGGTAACCAAAAATGGAGAAAGTACAAAGTGTAATGGTGTACACATTGCTAGCGGCCATATTTCTTCTGGTCGTGCCCACCTTTGTATTGGCTGATGGTACTCATCCACAGAGCTGGGTTGGTCTCCAGGTCGTAAGGGTTGATGAGGAAGGTGTGGTGGCCCAGGTACACGCTGGGGGAGGGGCAGGGGAGGGGCAGAGGAAAGGCAGAGGTAAATGGTTTTGACTCAGTAAAGAGAAGTTCCGCGGTGTTATTGTCTGCTTGTCTGTCCTCACAAACGTCTGTCGCGACTCTCTCTGTTTGCACATACATCTCCTCACCTGGCCAGACACCACAGTGCAAGCCCCAGTCCTGAGTATGGGTCACTGCAAAGCACAATTTCTCTGGAAGGGTAGAGCTCCGCCGAACACTTGAGAGCCTGGCAGAGGCTGCGGAGGGAGGCGTGGGACACCTGGGGAGGAGAGGGGACGGAAGGAGAGGGGGAGGGGGAAGGGGAGGAGACGTGTGTGTTCCTCAACACACAAATCTCTCTCTCTCTCTGCCTCTCTCCCCAAGCAGGTCCTCCCTACCTTGATCCCAGAGAGGACCCCAGTAGTGGAGACGCTGAAGTCAAGGTAGGCAATGAGCTCGGTGGTGGGGACCTTGTAGTACTCTTCGAACTTCTTCCGAGGAGTATCGTCGGTGTCAAGAATGGGGGGGAAGGTCTTGGGGTCAACAAAGCTGGCTGCCTCCTGCATGTGGGAGGGAGGGGAGGAGGAGAGGGGAGGAGGCGAGGGGAGGAGGCGAGGGGAGGAGGGGACGGCAGGAGGGAAGGGGAGGAGGCGAGGGGAGGAGGAGAGGGGAGGGGAGGGGAGAAGGGAAGGGGAGGGGAGGAGAGCGCATCGGCACACACACATGTGAGAGTATCAATAGAGAAAGTGTGTTGTGTGTGTGTGTGTGTGTGTGTGTGTGTGTGTGTGTGTGTGTGTGTGTGTGTGTGTGTGTGTGTGTGTGTGTGTGTAGTGCAGCCACAAACAATATTCTGTGACTGGATACAAGGGTGCATGCTGTGCATGTCTGAGAGTACCCCTGCATGAGAGAATCAGTCCTCTGTCTCACACCCCTCCCCGCCCCCAGCCCCGCCCCCACCCCACCCCACCTTGGACTTGAGCAGCCTGGCCACAAGGGAGGTGGTCAACACGGCCCTGGCCTGGCTCATCTCCAGGGTCAGCTTGATGGTGGGCAGTGCAGAGGAGACGTTCTGGGCACTGGGTGGACGGATGATCACCGGGACCACACCCACAAAGAGGCAGGCATGAAAGGCAACAATGAGGTCCAAACCTGGGGGCGGGGCAGTGGGAGGGGCTGTTGTGAATACACTCACATCTCTGATTGCTAACAGAGCATTAGTCCCCCTCTGCCTGAGAGAGCACCAACAACTCCAGCTCAGTTTAAATGGTACAGCTCGTGTGCATGCGTGGGTGCATGCGTGGGTGTGCCCACTGTGTGTGGTCTACCCCCCACTCACTGGGAGTGTACAGCAGGGCCATGTGTTCACCGTGGGCTGGTTTAAACCTGTCCTTCACCACATACGCCAGACGTTCAGCGCGTTTGTGCAATACAGCTGCAGTGAGCTTCTGGGCGACGTGTCCCTGATGGAGGGGGAGGGGCAAGAAGAGACCACTGGACAACACACACACACACACCACTGCAAGTACCAATGGAAGGTGAACCGTTAGCTGTGGATCACCCACCCACACTCCTCCCTGCCCGCCCCTGATCTGCCCACCTTGACATCCATGAGCGAGTACAGGACCGTTTCCCCCTGCGACTGTGAGCGCCAGCGTAGCATGTCAGAGACGGATTGGAACTGATCCGGCAGCAGAAGTGAGGGGCATGGGGGGAGGGAGGGGGGGAACCAACAAGGCCACATCTACTTACCAACACACACAACAGCTACAGTAGCTGCATGGCGTGAAGTATACGCAGCCCTTGTAATCTGCATTGTGTGGATTACATGGAGCCGTTGTACAAAGGCATTGGTGGGGGCCATGCTACTCCTGCCCACAACCACATGTACCACACATGATGTCTGAGTGCTAGGTTGCATTTACACATCTACACCGGCACTGTAAGAGGTAAATGTCCAATAATGAAGACAACTCCACTTGCCGAATTGTTTGACCAATCTTTTTTTTAATTGCCAGCTAGTGTTTACATGAATCATTGCCAACAGTCATATGTATATACATAATGACTTAGTACACAATGCCGACCACTCCCCTTGAGTGGGTGTGGTCTCCCCTCCCCTAGTGTGTGTGGTCTGTACCTTCCCAGGGTCGTCCATCTCCTGCAGAGGCACAGAGACCCCGCCCCCTCCAGACCCAGTGTTGTCAGCTGACCTGCCTGTCACCAGGTCACCAATCATCATGGCCGCCCCAGTCACTGCAGCTGTTGGGAGGAAGGGGAGGGGAAGGGAGGGGAGGAAGGAAGGGGGGGAGGGGAGGGGGAGGGGAGGGGAGGGGAGGGGAGGAAGGAAGGGGGAGGGGAAGAAGGAAGAAGGGGAGTAACTATGCAGCTAGGACATTTACATTTGACTTCACAGATGTGTATCAGTTGTGTACATAAGTACCTGAGTGACTCTTTGGCACAGGAAGGTTCTGTATGCACCTGGGGGGAGGGGCAGGGGAGGGGCTTAGCATAGTGGCATCCTGCCACATGCTCAGACAGACCTAATCACTGCACTCCCACTGTTGTCACTGATGCCTTGACAGACCCACAGACTACACACATACGCAGGACCAGGCTCACTGCTACAGCCCATTCCAGCACAAGGTTGCCCAGCCCCTAGCCCCACCCCTAAAGGTAGCCCAGCCCCTAGCCCCACCCCTAAAGGTAGCCCAGCCCCTAGCCCCACCCCTAAAGGTAGCCCAGCCCCTAGCCCCACCCCTAAAGGTAGCCCAGCCCCTAGCCCCACCCCTAAAGGTGGACCAGCCCCTAGCCCCACCCCTAAAGGTGAACCAGCCCCTAGCCCCACCCCTAAAGGTGGACCAGCCCCTAGCCCCACCCCTAAAGGTGGACCAGCCCCTAGCCCCACCCCTAAAGGTGGACCAGCCCCTAGCCCCACCCCTAAAGGTGGACCAGCCCCTAGCCCCACCCCTAAAGGTAGCCCAGCCCCTAGCCCCACCCCTAAAGGTGGACCAGCCCCTAGCCCCACCCCTAAAGGTGGACCAGCCCCTAGCCCCACCCCTAAAGGTGGACCAGCCCCTAGCCCCACCCCTCACTCACTGATTGGGGCACATGAGAACATTAAGTGGATGTAGGGTCCCTTCGAGGAACCTCTGTCTGGTCTCGTGGATCTGGACCACGCCTGTGGGGTTCTGTGGGGGGAGGGGGGAGGGGAGGAGGAGGAGGGGAGAGGGGGAGGAGGAGGGGAGAGGGGGAGGAGGAGGGGAGAGGGGAGTAGGGGAGGCTGGAGGACACCGAACAGCTGCAGGCCCTACACAGTGATGTTACAGAACGTACTTTGGGGAGTCTCCCTGCTCCAACAAGTACAATTCCATAAAGACTTATCTGCACAGAAAAGGAAGAGGTATGCATGCACGTGTATGGGGAGGGAGGGGAGCTCCACTATCACCCACCCCCTCTCCCCTCACTCCCTCAACCAACCCTTCTCCCCTCTCTCTCCCCTCACCCCGTGGATGGCCTCAACAGCTGGCAGCACTCCATTCATCCACTTGAAGGCCTAGCAAAAAGGGAAGAAAAGACTCACATACATACACATGCACACACCACACACCACCACACCGCACGCACGCACACACGCACACACACACACACACACACACACACACACACACACACACACCACAAATATACTCACCACACCACACCACTTGCCTCCCACAGCTCACCTCCTCGTCTGAGCAGTGTGGTTTCTGCTCTGCCACAACCACAACACGCTCGTCGTGGTACACGTTGACAGCAAACAGAGCCACTCTACACCACAGGGGGAGGGGTAAGCCATTACAGGGGTTACAATGTCACACGCAGTCACACCACACAAAGCTGTGACAAGGTACACAGCTGATGATGTGGTGACTGAACACATGCAGAGCTGTTGAGTTGAGCAAGCGCTGCACAGAGACACTTCATCTTCACTTGTGCAATGGGTGAGGGCCTACCCAAACTCCTCCAGTGACTACAGCCAACAGACCACACCAGCTCCAACATCATCCCTCCCCTCCCCTCCCCTCCCACCTCTCACCTTCCCTTGTACACAAAGGTGTGGGGCTCCACTGCCAGTACGGTTGCTATGAGGTCCTCTGTGTTGTGACGACGGCCTGATATCTGGATGAGCCCGTCGATGGTGCCGCACACAAACACCATACCGCCCTGGGGGGGGGGAGAGGATGGGGCACACACCATAGTGGATATGTTGCGGAGTATGACAGAGTTGTGGGCAAGTGATAGAGTGACAAGGTGACAGTCAACATATAGAATATTAAGGTGACAGTCAACATATAGAGTGACAAGGTGACAGTCAACATATAGAGTGACAAGGTGACAGTCAACACACCGTGCCAACAAATCCTAGCAGCCCAGTCCTGATGAACTTAGCAGTGCCAATCTCCTTGCTGTTCTCATCCACAGGAATCACCTGCCATCACAACAACAACAAACAACACAACACTCACATCCATGCACAGTACAACTCAAAGCAGGGTAAACACCAACAATCGAGCACCACACCACACCCACCTACATATGCATGTACATATGTATGCACGTACACAGCACACCCTGTGCCACAGCTGAGGGAGCCCTCCCTCCGTCTGACCTGGAAGGTGTGTGCGGTCCTTCCCTGTAGCCGGTAGTAGGAGCTGGCTGAGGCAGTCGAGTGAACACAGATCTCTCCCACTTCGTCGGTGCGGCAGAGAATGGGTGCATCCTTCAGCTTCACCACAACGACAGTGGCTGCGAGCAGCAAGAGGGATTGATGATACCTGGGACTAGGGCTGTAACTCACCCACCCTTCTACCCCTTTCAAGTTCCTCCCACCCCTTTTAAGCTCCTTCCACCCCTTTCAAGCTCCTCCCACCCCTTTTAAGCTCCTTCCACCCCTTTCAAGCTCCTCTGACCCCTTTCAAGCTCCTTCCACCACTTTCAAGCTCCTCTGACCCCTTTCAAGCTCCTTCCACCACTTTCAAGTTCCTCCGACCCCTTTCAAGCTCCTTCCACCCCTTTCAAGCTCCTTCCACCCCTTTCAAGCTCCTCCCACCCCTTTCAAGCTCCTTCCACCCCTTTCAAGCTCCTCTGACCCCTTTCAAGCTCCTTCCACCCCTTTCAAGATCCTTCCACCCCTTTCAAGCTCCTCTGACCCTTTTCAAGCTCCTTCCACCCCTTTCAAGCTCCTCCGACCCTTTCAAGCCCCTCCCACCCATCCCAGCACTCCCTACCACGCCCACCTCCAGGCATCACCAGTCCAACGTCCTGGAGGGTGAGGGACGTCATTGCTCCTGCCTCCTCCACACGCACCACCCCGTGACTCAGACCATAAATGGACATGACACCTCGGCCTGTCGTGCCAGTGCCAGATCGAATGGGTCTACAGTGAGGGGAGGGAGGGGAGGGGAGGGGAGGGGAGAGGAGGGTTGTTACAACAGCACTCGCACAGCACACCCCTCACCTTACCTCCTCAATGAGACAGTGAGGGCCTCGGGGCTGCCAGCACATGGGCACATGGCCTCCTTCCTCAGTCCCTTGGGCACAAAGGACTCAATGAAAGCGTCTGAGGTGGCCAGGGACCCTGTAGAGGACAGCGGAGTACAGCGTGCCACGTGGCCCACTTGGAGAGGCTAGCAGGGGTGTGGCGCACGGTAGAGAGGCTAGCGGGGGTGTGGCACTCGGTAGTGAGGCTAGCGGGGGGGTGGCACTCGGTAGTGAGGCTAGCGGGGGTGTGGCGCACGGTAGAGAGGCTAGCGGGGGTGTGGCGCACGGTAGAGAGGCTAGCGGGGGGGTGGCACTCGGTAGTGAGGCTAGTGGGGGGGTGGCACTCGGTAGTGAGGCTAGCGGGGGGGTGGCACTCGGTAGTGAGGCTAGTGGGGGGGTGGCACTCGGTAGTGAGGCTAGCGGGGGGTGGCACTCGGTAGTGAGGCTAGCGGGGGGGTGGCACTCGGTAGTGAGGCTAGCGGGGGGGTGGCACTCAATAGTGAGGTTAGCGGGGGTGTGGCACTCGGTAGTGAGGCTAGCGGGGGGGTGGCACTCGGTAGTGAGGTTAGCGGGGGGTGGCACTCGGTAGTGAGGCTAGCGGGGGGGTGGCACTCGGTAGTGAGGCTAGCGGGGGGGTGGCACTCGGTAGTGAGGCTAGTGGGGGGGTGGCACTCGGTAGTGAGGTTAGCGGGGGGTGGCACTCGGTAGTGAGGCTAGCGGGGTGTGGCACTCGGTAGTGAGGTTAGCGGGGGGTGGCACTCGGTAGTGAGGCTAGCGGGGGGTGGCACTCGGTAGTGAGGCTAGTGGGGGTGTGGCACTCGGTAGTGAGGCTAGCGGGGGGGTGGCACTCGGTAGTGAGGCTAGCGGGGGGGTGGCACTCGGTAGTGAGGCTAGCAGGGGTGTGGCACTCGGTAGTGAGGCTAGCGGGGTGTGGCACTCGGTAGTGAGGCTAGCGGGGTGTGTGGCACTCGGTAGTGAGGCTAGCGGGGGTGTGGCACTCGGTAGTGAGGCTAGCGGGGGGGTGGCACTCGGTAGTGAGGCTAGCGGGGGTGTGGCACTTGGTAGTGAGGCTAGCGGGGGGGTGGCACTCAGTAGTGAGGCTAGCGGGGGTGTGGCACTCGATAGTGAGGTTAGCGGGGTGTGGCACTCGATAGTGAGGTTAGCGGGGTGTGGCACTCGATAGTGAGGTTAGCGGGGTGTGGCACTCGGTAGTGAGGCTAGCGGGGGTGTGGCACTCGGTAGTGAGGCTAGCGGGGGTGTGGCACTCGGTAGTGAGGTTAGCGGGCGTGTGGCACTCGGTAGTGAGGTTAGCGGGGTGTGGCACTCAGTAGTGAGGCTAGCGGGGTGTGGCACTCGGTAGTGAGGCTAGCGGGGGGTGTGGCACTCGGTAGTGAGGCTAGTGAGGGTGTGGCACTCGGTAGTGAGGCTAGCGGGAGTGTGGCACTCGGTAGTGAGGCTAGCGGGGGGGGCACTCGGTAGTGAGGCTAGCGGGGGTGTGGTACTCGGTAGTGAGGCTAGCGGGAGTGTGGCATTCGGTAGTGAGGCTAGCGGGAGTGTGGCACTCGGTAGTGAGGCTAGCGGGGCGTGGCACTCGGTAGTAAGGCTAGCGGGGGTGTGGCACTCGGTAGTGAGGCTAGCGGGGGTGTGGCACTCACAGGGGTTGGCCCCGTCAGCCAACAGCAACATGCGGATAGTCTCCAGGTTGATGTTGTTCATCTCCTTGTGTGCGGCCATCTGGATGCAGCCGGCCAGGGCCCTAGAGGCGCTGAACACACAGGTGGCTGGGAGGGGGGAGGGGAGGGGAGGGGGGATGGGAGCAGGTACAATATGCATGTTATGCATTGTGTAAATTGAATGTCATCACTTTAAGTCCTCCATAACCCAATGCCATCTAGTCAGAATGTTCTGTTGCGCTTGACTGTTGACAGTACACACCTTTGAACTTGTACGCAATCTGTATCCATGATGACGGCTGTGCTGCAAACACACTTGGTGGAATGAAAATGACATGCATCCCATTGTAGACCGACTGGCATCACAGCAAAGGGGGGAGGGGGAGGAGAGGGGGAGGGGGAGGGGAGGAGAGGGGAGGGGAGGAGAGGGGAAGGAGAGTCTTACAATGCCTTATTCTATGGAACTACGGACGAACGGACAGACGGACACATACATTCTTTACAAAATACTTATGTACGGATGTATGTACGCACATGCACACTCAGAGGGACTCACTGTCATGACGCCGTGCCAAAGTCCAATGGAGGTCTTAGGGTCCTCAGTACAGATAGCAAGGTCATCTGCAGCACACCAGGGAGACAGGAGTGGTTCTGGTCTACAGCTAGTTGTGTGTGTGTGTGTGTGTGTGTGTGTGTGTGTGTGTGTGTGTTGTGTGTGTGTGAGTATGTGTGTGTGTGTGTGTGTGTGTGTGTGTGTGTGTGTGTGTGTGTGTGTGTGTGTGTGTGTGTGTGTGTGTGTGTGTGTGTGTGTGTGTGTGTGTGTGTGTGTGTGTGTGTGTGTGTGTGTGTGTGTGTGTGTGTGTGTGTGTGTGTGTGTGTGTGTGTGTGTGTGTGTGTGTGTGTGTGTGTGTGTGTGTGTCCGTCCACACATGCATGTGGGTATATGTTCTACTGATGTCATCCATTGATTCACATTAGCACGTCACACAGGATAGCTTCGTAGCTGAACCAAACAGTTTGCCAAGGGCAGCAGCGAAGGACTGACAAAGTACTGAACAGACCACCGCTGCCCACACATCCACCTAACCATGTGCTCATGCCCAGCTGACCGAGGCGTCACAAGTCAAAGGGCACTCACTTTCCTTGTAGAGGCAGGCAGTGGAGAGCACCTTGCAGTGTGCAATCAGCCCCTGTCGAGTGACGGTGGCCCCCAGCGCTGCAGAGCCGTCCTTGGACATGGTCATCTCGGCGTAGCAGTCGCTCTCGGGCTGGGGGCGCTGAGGGGGGGTCCAGTCCTTGGGAGGCTTTGGGAGGTGCTCCGTGAGGCACCATACAAGGCGGGGCCAGCCTGAGGGGTGAGGCCATTAGAAAAATACACATTAACGGTAAAGGATTCTTCTATACCAGCTAGAAACAGGCTGAAAATCTTGCCAATGTACGTAATGTACGTATATTGTACATACGTATATACGTACGTACAACATACACAGCAAGTGAGGAACACTAATGTCACGAGCACATACTTCACACATAACATTATGCACAAGATTGAGCCCATTCATACTACAAATACTGATGCTGTCATTGGCAGTGTCACCCTTTCTCCTCCCCTCTCTCTCTCCCCTCCCTCCCCTCACCTTTGAACTGCACTATGTGGTCTTTGCTGTCATCCTTTGGGAGGTTCTTGGCTGTGGTGTCACTGGTCAGCGCCACGGACACCCTCAGACTGTTGAGTAGGAAGCCGACATGCTGACCTCCGGGGTCCTTTGGGAGGAAGGCATTGAACAGAGACATCACACCACAACACACAAGGCAGGAGAGCTGCGGGTATGGAGGACTGTTAATGAAGTTGCAGCTCATATGTACAATATGACACGGTAGCTGATTTGAACCGACAGCGACAGTGTTGAACTGATACCGATAGTGAATCAATGAGAACAACACAACTGTTGATGACATCATGTTAAACACATCTTGTAAGCAGTTGTTGTAACCCTAACCCTAACAATTGTGTTCTTGCTCATCAATTCTCTATTGGTATCAGGACAAACTGCATTGTCCCAGTGTTCTGACATGGGCGTGTCTTGGCAACAACTCGGAAGTGTGACCACCTGGTCAGTAATTCTCGGAACAAGCAATAGGCAGAAACTAATGGCACCAGTAGCAGTGTCAACAATGGACTACCATAACAGGCAGCAATAACATCCCGAATGCTAATACGGAGCTGTGAGTGCAAGGGTACAGGCACAGCTGACAAGCACAGTTAGACAAGAATGCGCAAAGACACAACTTCAGAGTAAGAAACAAAACATTAACAGTCCCACACAAGGAAGGGCAGGATCATCATGTGGACAGAGACCAAACACTTTCAGGAGTACACCCCCTGCACTCTCAACCCCCACCACCCTCACCCTCACCCTAACCCCAACCCCAACCCCACCCTCACCCCCACCCCCACCCTCACCCCAACCCCAACCCCACCCTCACCCCCACCCCAACCCCAACCCCACCTCCCACCTTCACCCTCACCCCCACCCTCACCCCAACCCCAACCCCACCCTCACCCCCACCCCAACCCCAACCCCACCTCCCACCTTCACCCCCACCCTCACCCTCACCCCCACCCCAACCCCACACATGTACCACCAATCAGCATACGTAGGTTCCACAACAGCAGTGAGCTGCAGACATAATGACTCATACATACTGTACGTATGTACAGGTGCATGTGTAAGAAACTGTATACGTAATACACACATACAGTCAGTATAAAGAGTAAAGATTTTATACATGTTCCCACACTTAGTATCCATTACTTCCTCACCTCCTTAGTGATGGGAGGGTCGATGGCGATGGGTACGACACAGGCAAAGATGCAGCCGTAGAAGGCCGTGGCAAAGGCGGCTGGCTCGTTGACGCTGTAGATCAGAGCAACCTGGGGGCAGAACAGAAACAGTGGGGGCGGGGTCATTGGGGATGGGACAGTAGGGGCGGGGCAGCCATCTGCGGGCTCACTCACCCTGTCCCCTGGTTGAATGACCTTCCCTCCACCCAGTTTGTGAAGAAGGAAGTGTGCAATCTTCAGAGCCTTGGCTGCAAGTTTCTCTGAAGGGGTGAGGAGAAAGTGAGGAAGTGTGTGTAGGTGTGAACATAGGTGTCAGGTACGTGTGAAGGTAGCCCCTCCCACCTCTGCCCAGCTTACCGTAGGTCAGCTGTACTGTGAACTTGCCGTGCGTGTCGACCACACTGATGGCTGGCTGCTTTCCCTTGGACACACTGTAGTGCTGGATGGCAGCCTCGATGTTCCTGTGCCACTCTGGACGGTTCTGAAGGGAGGGAGGAGAGGGAGGGTATGGAGGGGAGGGGAGAGTGTGCCAGGTGGTAGGTTGGGGGTGAAGGTTTGTGTGGTGAGGATGGTGAAAAGGACAGACCTCCAGTGGCACTCCGGACACAGGCTGCATGGCAGGTCCCACTGGCTTAGGAGCATTGGGGTCCTCTTGGGGAGCTGAGGAAAGGGTTGGGGGGGACGCAGCCTTGACTTGGAGTGGTGTCTGTCCTCACTGACACACACATGCAAACACACACTGACACACGGTGCAAGTTGTATAGTTACGTATATGATGTGTGGTGTGATGTGATGTGTGGTGTGTGATATGTGGTGCTGTGCTGTGATATGTGGTGCTGTGCTGTGAAGTGGTGTGCTCCTCACTCAGTTCCTGTGAGTCATCCTGGTAGTACTCTTCCATTGCCTTGCGGCTCTTCTTCGGGCGCTGCACACACACATCACATCACGAGTCAAAAGCTCTCAAACGTGCATATGTACACATATAAACCAACACTGGTACACTAGAGTCAGGTACGTATACACAGTGTGTGCAGGCACGTACACGTACGTACGTACCATACAGCATGGGGGTGGGGCTCACCTTCAGTGTATTAAGCAGCTGCTGAATCTTATTGGACACGCCCCCTCTCGCCCCCCCTGCAACCATTCGCCCAGCTAGGGGTGGCTCTGATGGGATTGAGCATGAACAAGGACCAATCAGCATTGAGAAGCCATACAGTGCAGGGGCTCTGTGCCAGCCATGATGTCCAACACATGCACACAGATTGTCAAGTACAGACTTGAGTTAATTGCATCAAAGAATATGCAATCACCATAGAGACACTCGGTTGAAAGGGACTCATCACAGTCCACTGAGACAAAAGTTGCCACTCACTTGTAGATGACTCTATCTCTGTTTCCATGGCAGCACCTGCTGTGGTGGTCCCCCGCTTTAGCGAGCCATGACTGCCGATTGAACTGGCCGACCCCTCCCTTTTGTGGCGGGCTACAATGGGACTTCCCCCCTTGGATGCGGGGGACTGGGAGAGGTGGAAGGGACAGATAGGAGGCTAACTGCACTGGTAACATGAGCAAGTGGCATGCCTGTTGGGGTGCATGCCACAACGGTTGTGAAGATGGCATGCCGCGACATGGAACATCCAGTGTGCACAGCTCTTGCCGCTAGGAAGAGCAACATTGCAAATGTACGTACGTACGTACGTGTGTGCATACATACATACGCATGTGTACAGTACGTCAGTGGTCATTCTGGTCAAGTCTCTACAGCCCATCCACAGACAGAACAGCAGCTGTGTTCCACGTAGCACCAGGCTCCGTGTGTTAGCATTATGTAGGGTTGTCCCTACCCCCACCAGGCAGGGGCCGGGCAGCTCCCACTGCAGGCAGCCTCACCAGGAGTGCTGGGTCCCTCGGGAGTACAGGAGGACCCAGGACCTTTCCCATGGGCTTCGGGTACTGAGGGGGCGGGGTCCGACTGGCGGCTGATGCAGGGTTTCCCTCATCCGGTGATGGCACCACTTGCGCAGGCATGATGATCTGTGGCTGTGGCATGCCAGTGTTCCTCCGGTAAGACATGGGAATGAGGTTCTCCTGTGCCTTCTCCGTGGCCTTTTGAACAGCCACCACCCTTGCTTCCGCAGCTGTACCATGTGCGTGTGTGTGTGTGTGTGTGTGTGTGTGTGTGTGTGTGTGTGTGTGTGTGTGTGTGTGTGTGTGTGTGTGTGTGTGTGTGTGTGTGTGTGTGTGTGTGTGTGTGTGTGTGCAGGAGTATGGACAGACATACGTACAGGCACCAACCATTTACCCTCATCCAGTATATTACATTACTTGTCCGCACACACACACACACACACACACACACACGCACGCACATGCACACGCACACGCACACGCACGCACGCACGCACATGCACACGCACACGCACACGCACACGCACACATACACACACACACACACACACACTGCACCTTGTTCTCCACTCTGCAGTTGGGTGGGGTGGATGAAGTCCGAGGAGGGAGACCGCTGAAGGCCCCTCTCAATCGCCACAGCCAGGCCGTGAACAGTGGAGGGCGTGACAGCAGGTGGCGGACTTGTGGGACGCCCCCCTCCGTCAGGGGGACTGGATGGAGTCCCCCCTCCCCCAGGGGTACCTCCGCCCCCAGATGTCCCGCCTCCTTCATCTACATACGTACATACAGGGTTACAAGCAGTGACACAAAGTGACAAGCAGTGACAAGCAGTGACAGTGTGACATGCACTGATGCATTTCAATGCTGTGGCATAAATACATGACAATCTGTGTCATGCAATGAAACAGTCGCAAGCAGTGACATATACATGGTGACACTATGACAACTAAAGAAGTGACATTGTGCCATGTAGTGACGATCAAGTCCACACTAATCGCGAAGACTACTTCCTCCACAGTCTGCTCGCTTCTTCAGTACCCAGCTGTACAGTGTGCATAAGCAACTGTTGAGGGCCACGTCTGACCTGTCAAATATGGAGCCAATATCTTCTTCTTTTTCTTCTCAAATCCCTGGACGGTCAAGTCACCTGCAAGTGGAGAGAGGCAGTCAACCTCAACACACACAGTGTGCCTACCACACCACGCCACGCCACGCCACACCACACCACACCACACCACACCACACCACACCAGACCAGACCAGTCCTGACCACTTAGGTAATAGCACATATAGCCTGTATTCAACAATGAATCTCATTACACAGTATGAACTGCATGGAATAGTGTTAGGGTTAGTGTTAGGGTTAGGGCAGAATTTGGTGCCATGAGCCACATTCCACATGCTGACTGACAACAGGCAGCCAGCCATCCCAATCAACACTGGCCATACATATCCTATTCTATTCCTAGTGATCAACAGGTCAGGACACAGCCTGTCTCCCCCTGCCTGTCTCCCCCTGCCTGTCTCCCCCTGCCTGTCTCCCAGGCCTGTCTCCCCCTGCCTGTCTCCCCCTGCCTGTCTCCCCCTGCCTGTCTCCCCCTGCCTGTCTCCCAGGCCTGTCTCCCAGGCCTGTCTCCCCCTGCCTGTCTCCCCCTGCCTGTCTCCCCCTGCCTGTCTCCCAGGCCTGTCTCCCAGGCATGTCTCCCCCTGCCTGTCTCCCAGGCCTGTCTCCCAGGCATGTCTCCCAGGCCTGTCTCCCAGGCATGTCTCCCAGGCCTGTCTCCCCCTGCCTCAACGCTGGAATGCCTCAGGTGTGCGAGTGTGTACAAGGAACAATTGTCACAGACAACACCAGGCATCCTCATTCACTAAACACAGGTGTTGCTAGGCAACTCTCTGTCAGGTGAGCAGTCATGTGACCTACGATGTGCCAACCCCTGGCACTCAGCCATTGCCATATTAGTACACACTCTCACACGGAGTAGGAAGTATTGCATACTGTGCGCCATTTAGTGTATAAACAAGGGGGAGTTGAGACATGGCGACTAATTGCAGTGGCCAAAATGGAAGGTGATTAACACAAGCAAGGGCAGTCACTCTGCTCTCATGGACACACCATTTTTGGTGCAGACACAACACAGCTAATGAAATGACACATATCACCCATAGACAGGTGGTCACAGTTAAATGGTGAAGCCATGCGTGAGCAGCAAGATGGTGTGAAGAAGGCTCACTGGCAGTACCGGCAGCGAAAGAGACAAGGAAGATCGACAATACAGAACAGCGCAAGCCTACATACATACATATGTATGTACAATAACACAGGGTGCTAGCAACAATGGAGAACAGAGAGGAAGGGAGGGAGGGAGAGAAGGGTTTAAGGGAAGGAGGGGGAAGGGGAGGTAATTGCCAGTCATGCCTGAAGACTGGGATAGCAGAGGATGGCCAACACAGGGACAGGGAAGCCTGCATGTGAACAGCTGTCAGGAATAGCAGGTGTAGGCAAGATGGGGAATTCACACAATGCAGTCCACTGCCAGTGAGGCTGAGTGATGTAAGCAGACATCCCATGCCAAGCATTGCCATACAGCTGTGTGCACCTGACCAGCCTATACCTATAATAGATGCAGGAATAGGCTACACGTTGCCTAGCAACCACATAGCAGGCAGCTAGCCTTCACCCAAACAGACCAGTGGGGCGTGGAAGAATGCAGCCACCTCAGCAGAACTCCACAGCCAGCCAGCAGCAGGCTAAGGACAGACATGAGCTGAGGTGGTGCCCAACAGCTGTGATACTAAGATGGCCTCATACACACACACATGCACGCACACACGCACACACACGCATGCACACACGCACTCATGCACACACGCACGCATGCACGCACGCACACACCCACGCACGCACATGCACACACACACTCACACTCACACGCACGCACACACTCACATGCACACACACACGCACACACACACACTCACACGCACACACTCACACGCACACACACACACTCACACGCACACACACACTCACACGCACACACACACTCACACGCACACACACACTCACTCGCACACACTCACACACACACACACTCACACGCACACACTCACACACACACACTCACACACACACACACTCACACGCACACTCAGTGGCTGATTAGTCTACCCACTCAATGCACTGCAGACGTGCTTTGACTGTAAAGATGCCCACAGCTGTCAGTTGAGGGGCGACCCCAGACAGGAGGCTTCAGGCAGAAACAGGATAGGTTGGCTCGTGTGGCCTTCCAGCTGTAAACACAGTGACTGGTGTCTCCACTGTGACCATGAGGGAATAATGAATGAATGCTCCGGCTGGTATTTGATGACATTATGATACCCAATTAACATTATGGTGCGCTAACTGGCTAACTTGTATGTGTATGGCTTTACGGGCAAGCAGTGTGTGTGTGTGTGTGTGTGTGTGTGTGTGTGTGTGTGTGTGTGTGTGTGTGTGTGTGTGTGTGTGTGTGTGTGTGTGTGTGTGTGTGTGTGTGTGTGTGTGTGTGTGTGTGTGTGTGTGTGTGTGTGTGTGTGTGTGTGTGTGTGTGTGTGTGTGTGTGTGTGTGTGTGTGTGTGTGAAGGGGGAGGGGGAGTGCAGTGTCTGCTTACAACTTCCACCATTACTCTCTCACACACACACCATTCTTCTTGCCCTCACATTACGGGAAGAGTACCAGCTATAAGAATTGGAGACGGGGAAGGTGAAATGCGGAGGGAAAGAGGAAGGAAGGGAGGATCAAGGGATCAGTGTGAAGCTACTGCTGTATTGCAGATGACAGTAGTTTGAGGGTGTGGGTGGGATGAAATACAATCCACCGACACACATCAGCATCAAAGACCCAACATTACATATGCTGGAAATAGCAGGACCAACACTTTCCAAACAAACATTGAAGGCTTTATGTCCCTGTGGCACGCATACAGATCTTCCCCAAAATCACACACATGTAATTGTGCAGGATGTTGCCCAATGGCCTCACATTGAAAGTGTGCTCACCAGAGCAGCAGCAGCACACACAGAGAGACAGAGAGGCCATTCTACAGTTGTGATGTCATACAGTGCTCCCCTGCTGTGTAATGCAAGCAAAATCCCCCACACATAGCACACGCCCTTGCATAATGCCACAAGTGACAGATGACCAGGTACATCCGTCCCAAGATGTGCTGCCCACCTGTATACAATGTGCTCTGGGGTAACGTGAAACAAACTCGCCTTCCCTTATAGGGTAAGCAGCTCACCTTAGGTCCATACATGGATCGATGACAGTGACAGACGTTTGCTGACAGTGTTCTTGTGTACACAAACGGGTGACCTTACTCCCAGCACAAGCAGGCCAGGCCACCACACAGAGCAATACAACCACTAGTACATGCACTTGGTGCACTCACACGTGCACACTCAACACCAGCACACTCAACACCAGTACGTCACACATGCACACTCACACGTGCACACGGGCACACTCACACCTGCACATTACTGCCCCACAAACACTGCATTAGAGTACAGGATGTGTACCATTTATCTCTCTCTGGACCAGGTAGGTGAAACACGACTGCACTACATTGAAACTACAACTCGCAATGGTCACAAGTGAGGCCCATTAATAGGCACTCACATTAACGGGGCTCATTAGGACACACGTACACACACGCACGCACGCACACACGCATACACACACAGACACATGCACACGCACACACACACGCGCACACACTTAATTAGCTCCCATCTTCGTATCCATGCTTGAAAGTTAGCAAGATGAAGATGTAAAACTAAATGAGCTCTGTATGTACGTACATAGATGTATGCATGATTGCATGTGTATGCATGCATGTATGTTCATGTATGTATGTATGTATGTATGTATGTACATTACATTGTATGTAATATATTAAAGTATGTACGCATGTAGAGTGTATGTATGTGTGCATGTACGTATGTAAGCAAGCTAGGTACATACATACAAGGTGAGCACTGGAGTGTATCCTTGCTGCCGAACACTAAAACACACTACTACAGCACATGCTACAGACAACAAGAGGTGCAGGCCTTCGGGGCCTTGAAGCACCACGGACCCACGCCCTCCCTCTTCAGCACAGCTACTCGCGACTAAGGCCGAGTTATCCATCCCTTCACACAGAAGCACACCGTCTCAGTGGGACACGGCCATCTACACATCCATCTACCTCGCATGGTGAAACAGGGGTTTCCTGTTACACTCGCTCACTAAAGGCACGCAAATCAGCCTTGCCAGCGTACACAAATCTATCGTCGCTTCCTCTGTCGAAGCCAAGGCGGCAAATCACTTACCATCCGCCAGTTCATGCTCCAAGACGCGTATCTGTTCCAACACAAACTCTGGGATCCTCGACATGTTTGGGCGTGGAGAAGAAAGGCGAGAAACGTCAACAGACGCGATCCGTAGAAGCTGCTTCTAATCCGCCCAGACTGCCCTTCGGGCGATATCTCTGGCGGTAAAAGTTATACGGAGAATATACGGCGACAGGTGAATTGAAATCTCAGAGAAGGGCGTGTTGCGTGCGTGTGCCACACCCACCAGCTGATCATGTGATAGGACAGCTGGTCCAAGATGGCCGACGAAGAAGGGCCACCTTTGAAGAAGACCAAGACTAACCCCGAGCACATTTCAAACGTTGTGCTAACTCTGGCGCAGGCCATCAATGCACTCGTGAGGGAGGTTGAGGGAAAGATGGACTCTTCTTCTGATCTGAACTCCTTCATTGTAAATGGGCTGGGAACGCTTGGTCGTGCCATTGGTCTCTACGCGACAGCTCTCACAGACCTCTACATTACGACGTTCAGTGAGTTTGATAGAGTATTGAGAGAATCATTCAGGGTCCCAGAAGTGTGTGAAGGTTTTGAAGAGCTGCTGTCAGCCGAGGAGGAATGGGCATCCTTCCTGGCCTCAGTCGAAAAGAAGAAGGCGGAGGCTGAAGGGTCTATGAGCAAAGAGGGACTGAAGGAGGGAGACACACTTCCAATGGACCTGACTTTCACGCAGGTAGACAACAAGGAAAGAATACCATTGTCTCGGTTGACAGATGGTGAGAGTGGACAGGACCACAAATATCTCCTCCTTGTCCTCTTGCGCCATCTTGCCTGAATGCCCTGACGTGACCACATCAGGGACCTAGAGGCTGCCAATGCAGCGCTGTCATCCAGGGCCTGTCGGGTGGTGGCTGTTACCTTCTCAACCACGACGGCTGGTGGCCAGTGGCTCCAAGACACTCGTTGCCAGTACAGCTTGATCTCGGATGAAAGCAGACAACTGTACAAGAAGTTTGGTCTTCCACGGACAATACATGAAGTGTGGAGCTTGGAGATGGTGAAGATGTATGCAGCAAAGAAAGCACAAAGGGTAAAGCTGGTGCCGATGTACGAGGATGATGATCCCTATCAGTTGGGCGGAGATTTCATCATTGATAGGAGTGGCATGGTTATCATGGCTCACCCCAGCATCAACCCCGTGGACCGTCCCAGTGTTGAGAAGATCCTCACGACACTGGATCAGTCATCCAACTACAAAAATTAAAAACTGATTTCTACTTCTGTATTTTACATTATTACCTTTTCAGTTTTATGAAGCTAGCACTCTCAATCCCACCTGCGCGGAAGACTGCTGGCTGATTGAGTTACTGAGATAACGTTATATCTATTTTATATTGTGACCTCCTCAGTGTAATGATGCTGGCGATCAATATTGTTGACTGTTGTGTTGTACAAAGGGTGCATGCTGATTTTGGAATTATTAGTAGTAGTATGCTGTATGTTGCACATGTAAATGCAACAGATTCAGAGCAATTGTACTTCAGCAGCAGTACGTACTGGAATGCAAATTGCCACTAACAACCCACTAGTTATGCTCATACTTATACTTGTGTTGCTCAAATACACTCATCAAAGCCATTCATGGCAGTGAATATGCATAAGTAGGCAGAAATGCAGAAGTAGGTTGGTTGACAGAGAGTAGAAATGGAATTGTAGCAAGAGCTCGCGTTCACTACTCATGCAACCACTTCCCAGCAACTACAGCATGCTTACGCGTACAACGGGTTCGAACATGGGGGAATCGTGGATACTCGAATTTAAAAATAACATTCATACAGTAAACATAACAAGGGGAAAATATGAGCACTAAAGCACTATAGGTGATGACAATATACACTGCCATTATGTATAAGGATCTGCAGTAAGGGTTTGTTTTGTAAGTGTTGCACATCGGTGGAATGAGGAGTCTCTCTTGCTCTCACGTACGCTCAGTCTCTCTCGCGCACTCTGTCTTGTTTCACGCAGTATCTCTCAGGGCAAGTCAAGGTGATTCAAAGATGATGATGAATGCACACACACACACATGCACACACACACACATACACGCACATACATACTACTAATTTCCGTATCTCTCCCTGGTGGTGAATTTCAGTGAGTGTCTGAAGGGGAGGGAGGGAGGGGCGGAGGGAGAGAGAGAGAGATGAAGGGAGGGAGAGAGAGAGGGAGGGAGGGAGGGAGAGATGAAGGGAGGGAGAGAGAGGGAGAGAGGGAGGGAGGGAGAGAGAGAGGGAGAGAGGGAGGGAGGGAGGGAGGGAGAGGGAGGGAGTGGTAACGGAAAGAGGCAGTGATGGAAGGAGGGATGGAGGGAGGGGGGTAAAGGAGGCAGGGGAGGGCGGTGAAGGAGTGAAAGAGGGAAATGAGTGCAAGTTAGAGGAAGGTAGAGGAGTTAACCGTGCATTCTGCTATAGACAGGGTTATAAGGCAACTGTTGTGTATGTCTGTGCATGCAAAGAGGCCAGGAATGCTACCATTAACTCACATGGATCTAACTTAGAGAGGGCCCAGGAACAGAGCGAGCTGGTGCGGTCCACACCCGACACCTTGCCCTTCTCCAGCATCTCCACGATGGGAGGAAGATTGAGGACTGTCTTGGCAGGGGCACCATAGGCACTGCACACATCACTGCAGCAGGAGGAAGGAGTGTGTGTGCATACGTGCGTGTGTGTCTGTGTGTCCGTGTGTGTGTGTCTGTGTGTGATTGTGTGTGTGTGTTCATTTTCCTTCCTCCCTACCCAATGAGTCCTGCACTGGCGGCAATGTTGTCTTCAGATCGCTCTTCATCTCCCGCTATCTTAGTTAAGAAGTGAGCAATGACTTGCACCTGTGGTGCAAGCAGCTGGGCATCAGCTGGAGGAGGGGAGGGGGGAGGGGGGATGAGGGGAGGGGAGGGGGAGGGGAGGGGGAGGGGAGGGGAGAAGAAAAACGAGGGGAGGGGGGATGAGGGGAGGGGAGGGGGAGGGGAGGGGAGAAGAAAGACAAGGGGAGGGGGGATGAGGGGAGGAGAGAAGGAAGGCGAGGGGAGGGAAAGGGAGGTATAGCGAAGTGGAAGTGGCGTGAGGCCAATAGGAGTACACATTCTAGTGACCAAGGCAGCCACACACCTGGTTGCAGTGTGTCTCTGTCCCCCTTCAGTCCCTGAATGATGCCTGTGTACGCCTCGAGACAGCCATCACGCAGTGTGGTCAGGTAGACCAGCATGTCATAGTCACTCTGGAGGGAGGGAGGGAGGAAGGAAGAGGATGGAGGGAATGGGATGTGGGTATGACTGGAACATAGCTACATATACTGAGTGAAGAGATCACACGCTCTGGAATAGTCTTATGTAGCCAGACTGTCATTTTGTTCCAGCTTTTGAACAAAGTGGTGGTCTGGCTATGCTCGGCTATCGGTGAATTCAGGAATCACAAGACTGGTTGGTAAGCAAATTAGAACCATATCCCTTCCGTACAGCAAGTCCTGTCAGCGTATCTGGTGAGGGAACCAACGTAGGGAAGGAACTTCCATCCCCTCCCCTCCTCTCCGTCCTCTCCCCTCCTCTCCAGTCCCTCCCCTCCTCTCTGCCCTCTCCCCTCCTCTCCGCCCTCTCCCCTTCCTCTCCAGCCCCTCCCCTCCTCTCCACCCCCTCCCAGCTTCTCTCACTTACCCTGTCCACCTCAGCATTAGCAGCCTCCTGGAGTATCTTCAACACCACCTCCAACTGAGGCTTGAAGGCCTGTCCTGTTGCCAGCGCCACGTCACCCACAGCAGATAGAATGTGGGGCTTCACCCGGCGATGGCACTGGGGGTTCTGTAAGGGAGGAAGGAGGGCGGACGTGTTCACAATTGTACATGCATGTACATGTGTTTTTCTCATGAATCTGCTTCATTACTGAGAACGGTGTGTGTGTGTGTGTGTGTATGTGTGTGTGTGTGTGTGTGTGTGTGTGTGTACGTGTGTGTGTGTGTATGTGTGTGTGTGTGTGTGTGTGTGTGTGTGTGTGTGTGTGTGTGTGTGTGTGTGTGTGTGTGTGTGTGTGTGTGTGTGTACGTGTGTATGTATGTGCGTGTGTGGTGTGTGTGGTGTGTGTGTGTGTGTGTGTGCGTGCGTGTGTGTGTGTGTGTGTGTGTGTGTGTGTGTGTGTGTGTGTGTGTGTACGTGTGTATGTATGTGCGTGTGTGGTGTGTGTGTGTGTGTGTGTGTGTGTGTGTGTGTGTGTACGTGTGTGTGTATGTATGTGCGTGTGTGTGTGTGTGTGTATGTGTGTGTGTGTGCTTACTGATAGGTTCTCTAACATGATCTGCATGACATCGTTCATGAGAGGCGCAAAGTCCTTCTCAAGAGCACGGCACAAGTCCCCCACCACACCTACAGTGGTGATGCACACCTGCGGTCGTGGCAGAAGAGAGAAGAGGGGAGGGGAGAGAAGACAAGAGGAACTAGAAATACGTATAGCAAACGGAAGTTTTTAAGCAATACTCCCAACACACTTTAACGGTAGAATACAAAATAAAGAATACGGACGGCAGTGCAGCTGTTCCTCAGTAGAGAACACTATCGGCTCACTTGATATTCATCTATCTTCTTCAGGCCTTGAAGCAGGAACGGCTTGAAGACTTCAAGGTAGGTCAAGAAGCTGTTGCCAATCACTGCACGAGGGAGAGGTGACACACACACACAACCTTAACCTGGACTACATACAGTATCAACACCAAGGACTGAATGTCAGTCATGTGACCACACCCACAACAGGGCCCCACCCACCTTGAATGACCACACCCACTGTGGAGATTGCATCATCCTGCACACCGCCTGTCTTCCCCACACTGGAGTTGAGCATGGTCAGCATCATCTTCATCACCATCTCAGCGATCACCAGCGAGTCGTCCTTGGTCACCTTGCGCAGCAGGCTCTACACGGCACAACACACTGAAGTGCAAGCTGATCAATACTTCTAGTGAGACTACTGGGGCACTGCTATATAGGGGCTCTTACTATACAATATGGCGGCAACGCGAAAGACCGCGCCTGTTGATCCTCCGACGATTGATACGAAATCGCGCTGCAAACCAACCCGTAGATCGGCAAGGAATGTGCTCCAGACGAAGGGAGAGGAATCTAGTGCAGTTGTGCCCATGGTTGGCAAGCGGGGGGATGGTGACAACGAGGTGTCAAGACCGGGGAGTGAGACGATCGCACCCGCGACTTTGCCCGATGACGAGGAAGTTACTGCTACGAAGGCAGGTGGTGCGGATGCCTGTGGAGTGAAGGGACAGACAGGGAAATCCGGTGTGAAGGAGAAAAGAAAGGAAGAAGTGAGCGAGAAGTTGGATGACAGCATTAGATGCTTTTGCCAAAGCAAGGTAGAGAAGGGGGAGATGGTATGTTGCGACGCGTGCTCAGGGTGGTTTCACCTCAAATGTATAGGCATGAAGGAGGGGGTAGAGGTAATGAAGGGGAAGGATTTTGTGTGTCACTTCTGTGCTTCCTCAATTGTGCTGAGTATGAGGGAGGAGATTATGGGGCTGAGGAGGGAATTGAATGGGGTCAAGAATGAAATGAAGAAAATGTTACAGCCAATGGACGGGGAGAAGGAAGCCAGGGAAGGATCAGTGAGGAGTGAGCTTAAGGAGACAAGGGACAAACAAAAGAGGGGGAGGGCTGGTGGTGAGGGAAGTGGGAGGCAGAAGTGCAATGAGTGCGGGATGGACAAACAAAAGGGTGGAAGGGCTGAGGGAAATGAGAGGCAGAAGGAAAGGGGGATCGATGCGGGCAAGCAAATGAGTGGAGGGACAGGTGGCAAGGGAAGTGGGAGGCAAAAGGAGGGTGAGGTGGGTAAACAGAAGAGTACGGGGAAGGGGACAAAAAGGGTAGTCAAATGGGCCTCAGGCGTGAGGAAAGTGTGGGGGACCAGGAAAAAGGAGTCGTGTGATGAGGTGGCAAAAGAGACGGTTAGGGTAGTGGGAAAGATGGGCTCAGGGTTCTCCGTTAGAAAGCAAGTGGCTGAACTGGGGGGAAAGAAGGGGTGGTGGTTCATCGTAAAAGCCCCAGAGAGGTGCTTGGTAGAGGTGGATGAGAAGTGGAATCACAAGCATTGGCAGTGGCAGAAGGTGCGAGGAGGAGGAAAGGATTTTTTAGGGGTGGCGCCTGTGTCAGCTGGGCACAGGTAATGGGGTCAGATTTCATGGAGGGGGCAGGGGCAGTGGAGAGGGAGGGAGAGGTAAGGGCTGAAAGTGAAGGGAAGTTGAGCATGATGTGCTGGAATGTGTGTGGGTGGTTTAAAGATGGTAGGGGAATGGAGCAAATGAGGGAAAGCCATGATATGAGGGCAGAGGTGATAGATTTCTATAAACCAGATATGATGGCATTGGTGGAAACATGGTTGAAGGGAGAGGAGGAGATTTTGGTGGAAGGTTACAGGTGGTTTGGTAGAAATAGAAGGAACCTGCACAGGAATGCAGTGAGGGGGTCTGGTGGAGTTGGGCTTTTGGTGCGTGAAGAGGTGTTAGAGAGGTATGTAGTGGAAGTTTTGGACACTGATGTGGAGGATGTGCTATGGGTAAGGCTAAACCAAGAAAATGAGGAGATTATTACGCTAGCAGTGTGCTACATCCCACCTGAGCCCTCAGGCAGTGGGATGGGGGCTGAAGAAACCTTGCAATTGCTTACGGAGCAGGTGTTGAGGTTTGGCTCACAGGGCCCACTGATAATCTGTGGAGATTTTAATGCGAGGTGCGGCACCCTGGATGTGCATAGAGAAGGTGTGCCACCACGGAAGGTGATTGATGTAATGAGAAACAGTCAGGGTGAAGATTTTGTGGAATTCCTTAAGAGTGTGAATATGGTTGTGGTGAATGGAAGAAAGGGTAGGGATGCATTTACATGTATATCTGGCAGGGGCTGCTCAGTGGTTGACTATTGTGTAGTGGGAAATGAACATTTGAACATGATTGAGAGCTTTAAGGTGACAACCATGTCAGAGAGTGTGGAGGAGATGAGGTGCAAGGGGGCGGTCACCAGGATCCCAGACCACTCCCTGGTGGCTTGGGAGATTGGGGTAGATTGGGTGGGTGAGAGAGAGGAGGAAGTCGAAGGTGGTGTGGAGAAGAGGTTCAGGGTCCCGGAGGGTTACCTGGAAAATGAAGTGGAAAGAGTGAGGAGGTTGAGAGAGAGAGTGATGGCAGCAGGGAAGGACCAGGTGGTGATTGATGAAGTGTATGAGGAGTTGGTGAAGATGATGAAACAGGGGCGGGTGGAGGTAAAGGTGAGGAGGGACAAGAGGAGACAACGGTGGTTCACAAAGGAGATTGGGAAGCTAAGGAAGGCCTTCCATGAGGCAGAAAGAGAGTGGTTGAAATGTGGTGACAAGGAGGCAAAGAAGGACAAAAAGAGGGAGTATGTGGAGAAGAGAAGGAGTTATAAGAGAGCAGTGGGCAGAGCCAAGAGGAGCGCGGAAGAGAGCAAACGGAATGAGCTGGACAGATTGATAGGGAGCCCCAGGAGATGGTGGGCAGCTGTGAGGAAGTTGGGCTTGACAGATGGTCGGAAAAAGAGGAGTAACATTAGTAAGGTCTACGATGAGGCAGGGGTAATGAAACAGGGCAAGGAGGCAGTAGAGGTATGGAGGAGACATTTTAAGAGGGTACTAAATGAAGGGAGGTCAGAAGGTGAGGGAAATGGAGGGGGAGAAGAGGCAGGTAGTGGGTTTGAACTTCTAAATGAGGCTATGACAAGAGAGGAAGTGGAGCAAGCCCTGGATAGTCTGAAGCGAAAGGTTGCTCCAGGTAGTGACGGTTTGACGGCAGAGATGGTTGGCAGCAAGGTCCTGGTAGACTTTTGGGTCACTCTGTTTAATTGGTGCTGGAGGGAGGGGATGGTCCCCTCAGAATGGAGGAGAAGCACAGTGGTTCCCATTCCAAAGAAGGGAGGAAGTGGTGTGTGTCAGACGGATGAGTTCCGGGGAATTTCATTAGTGCCAGTGGCATACAAAGCTATGTGCAGTGTCGTACAGGGGAGGTTGGAGCACGTGGTTGGAGAGAGGGATCTAGTGGCTGAGGAGCAGGGAGGGTTTCGGAAAGGGAGGGGATGCAGGGACCAGCTGCTGACCCTGGTTCTGTTGGGCCAGGTTAGAGCTGTGGCTAAAAGAGGGATGATGGCAGGTTTTATTGATTTTAGGAAGGCCTATGATAGAGTGAGTCGGGGGAAGCTATGGTGTTGTCTGGAGGAGATGGGCATCAGAGGTAAAGTCATAGATTTCTTGAAGGCTGTGTATTCTGACATGAGCTGTGTGGTGAAAGTGGGAGAGGAATGGAGCGAACCTTTCGGGGTATCATGTGGCCTGAGACAGGGGTGTATACTCTCGCCCCTGCTCGTCTCACTATATGTAAACTCACTGGTGTCTAAGCTGAAAGGGGCAGAAGTTGGAGTGAAATGTGGAGATCAGTTAATCTCGGTGTTGATGTATGCAGATGACGCGGTGATTGTGGCTGAGGATGAGAAATCAATGAAACGGGGGTTGGAGACCTTGGCTGAATGGTGTAGTGAGTGGGCAGTGGAGATTAATGTGGAGAAATGTGGGGTGATGCACATGAGGAGGAAAGGAGTGAAGAGAACAGACAAGAAGTTTTATGTCCATGGTGAGGAGGTTAGAGTAGTGGAAGAGTACAAGTACCTAGGATGTGTGGTGAACGAACACCTGCAGAGTGTGAGAATGGTGGAGAGGGCAAAGGCAGGGGCGGGAGCGCTAGGCGACTGGCTTCGAAGGTGCAGGGCTACAGTGGGGGAGGTGAAGGGGGCCACCTTTAGGAAGTTAATGGAGATGCTTGTTGAAACGGTATTACTGTATGGAGCTGAGGTATGGGGGTGTGGAGGGCAGCTTAGACCAGTGGAGAATGTACAAATGAGGGCAGCGAGAATCTTTTTAGGGGTGGGGAGACTGCATCCTTTGGTGGCTCTGCAATATGAAATGAACATGCTACCAGTGAAATGGGAAGCAATGAAGAGAAGCATAGAGTTTTGGGTGCAGGTGATGAGGATGGGTGATGGCAGGTTGCTAAAGGTGGTGATGATGGAAGCATTGGAGCGAGGAAGCAAGGTGAAGTGGGTGAAGGATTTGTGGCAGAGTTTGGAGATGTTTGGGTGGAAAGAGGTAGATGTGGAGGCCCTGAATGGGTTGACGATGAGGGAAGTGAAACAGATGTTGAAGGATGTAGCATGGAGGAAGGTGAGAGAGGTCTGGAGAGAGGAAGCTAGAGTGCGCTCGAAGCTGGGAATGATGGGAAGGTTAATGGACGAGGAATGTAAATCTCGGTGTGTAGAAGTCGATTGTAAGAGGCAGAGAAGGATGTTGGCTAAATTGAGAGGAGGGACGGCAGAACTGAGAATTGAAACTGGAAGGTGGCGGGGTTTGAAAAGAGAAGAGAGGATCTGTAAGAACTGTAGAAGCGGAGAGGTGGAAGATGCGGAGCATCTGGTGATGAAGTGTGAACTGGTAAAAGAGGAAAGGGGGAAGCTGTTGGAGCTGATGGATGAGAGGGTTGAGGGGTGGCAGGGTTTGAAAGAGATTGAGAGGATGGCCGTGATATTGGACAGAGCGTGCTCAGATTCGGCAGCAGGAAGAGCAGTGGAGAGAATATGGAGGAGGAGGTTTATGGCCTAGGGACCACATCTCTCAGTTACTCACCATAGGGCTGGCAGCAAGGGGCATGACCCACACCTGCATCCCTAAACCCCAATCCCTAACCCATATTAGCTGCTAGGCTGTTACTAACATATATACCATCAAGGGTTGACAGCAAGGGTCTTGACTCGACCTGCCAGCCATAGATACCATCAGGGTTGGCAGCAAGGGTCATGACTCGAACCTGCCAGCCATAGACACCATCTGGGTTGGCGGTAAGGGTCATGACCCGAACCGGCCAGCCATAGTTACCATCTGGGTTGGCAGCAAGGGTCGTGACCCGAACCTGCCAGCCATAGTTTCCATCAGCATTGGCAGCAAGGGTCATGACTCGAAGCTGCCGGCCATAGACACCATCTGGGTTGGCGGTAAGGGTCATGACCCGAACCTGCCGGCCATAGTTACCATCAGGGTTGACAGCAGGGGTCTTGACTCGACCTGCCAGCCATAGATACCATCAGGGTTGGCAGCAAGGGTCATGACCCGAACCTTCCAGCCATAGTTTCCATCAGCGTTGGCAGCAAGGGTTTTGACTCAAACTTGCTAGCCATAGATACCATCAGGTTGGCAGCAAGGGTCATGACTCAAACCTGCCGGCCATAGTTACCATCAGGGTTGGCAGCAAGGGTCATGACTCAAACCTGCCAGCCATAGTTACCATCAAGGTTGGCAGTAAGGGTCATGACTCGAACCTGCCAGCCATAGTTACCATCAGCACTGGCAGCTACAGACATGATTGATACAGCATGCAGAGAGGAACGAAGCGGTTGGAAGGGCACTGAAGAGGATGTTATTATACCCCCACTTCAAGTCGTTGATTCTTTGTTATTCTGCTATTTTGACATTATATATATATGTATATATCAGTGCTGCATGGGGCAGTGATGCCCTAGTGTGCCTTTGTACATGATGCACTTAAATGATGATATATGATATGATATGATATGATATACTCCAAGGGCTCTTATTATACCCAAAGGGCTTCTAATGCAGGTCCAGATCTTAACATAATACCCCAAGGGGCTCTTACCGTACCCCAGGGACTTATAGTGCACCTACATACCCCAAGGGCCACAGTCCTACCTGGGTGGTTGCGCACAAGAGAGACGCCAGGTCGTTGAGCTGCGTTCTGTCCACACCAAGGCCAGCTTGGGTCTGGACAGCAGAGGGCAACAAAACAAGGAACAGTAGGCATGGCAACAGTGTGCGTCTGTAGTCATGGCGATCGTGTGTGTGCCCCAACCAATTCCACACAGCCTGCAAGCAGCTAGATTAGTGCTTGGAGGACTGCCCTGCTATCACCCTCTGCGGACACACTTACATCCAGCTGCAGCACTCTGTCCAGTCTCTCCAGGGTGACCATAGCTGTCTTCCGCACCGTCTCGTAGCAGTCCTGCCAGACACAACACAGACAATACAGGGAGGAAAGATGTCAGCTCAGTCAGTCATGTTGAGGGGAGCAGCAAGGATCCAGCACCCATCACTCATCACCCATCACCCAGCACCCATCACCCAGCACCCAGCACCCAGCACTGACTCACTCTCGGACTGTACTTGATCAACTCCCCCAGTGCTTCGTACGCAGCATTCCGCAGGTTGCTTCTGTTGCCGTCTTGTCTGCTCGCCAAATGAACAGGAAACACATCACCACCACAAGTCACAAGCACACCACTTGTGACACCGTGAGCCTATTCGAACCTACACACACTGCACGGAACAGACACAAGTGAGCACGCACAGCTCACCTGTCGGCTGTGAGGATGAGCTTCTCCAAGATGATCGCAAAGCTGCTACTCAGGGCGTAGGTTGCCGGCTCCTCGTCCTCTGAGTTTGGAGGGAGATCGGCCGACTCATAAGCAGCTTCCGCCAGTGAAGAGAGGGCCTGGGAAGGAGGAAGAGAGTGGAGAGTAGCTCACATTCAATGTGGTAGAGGCTCATGCTACGGTGTCAAACTGAACGGGGACGTTGTTGAGCAACCTGACTTTCACGCCTTTCTCACAAGCTGCTGTATATTAGCCACCTCTTCCCCTGTACTCTTCAATTCAGTGACCGATGAAGACCCTCGAGGTCGAAACATCTCACTGCGATTTATCCCTGCTGTTACGGGATTGCTCAACAATGTCCCCGGGTAGTTTGGAGACGCCATCACAGTCCTTCCTACAACAACCACTCCCCCCTCCGCCCCCCCCCAGCTTACCCGCCCCCCCCAGCTTACCCAGCAGGCATTGGTTGCCACCCTCGGCTCCATGGCCAGCCCATCCACCAGTGCAGCGAGGAGGGGCTGCAGCACCTTGGCGTTGACAACCATGTCCTGCATGATCTGGCATATCCTCCCCAGTGACCAGGCTGCGGTGTCGCGCACCTGCACCACCTGGTCCTTCATCAGCTGGATGAGGACCTCGAGGAACTGCGGGAAGAGAAGCAGAGGACACAGAAAGAGGTGAAGAGGTTAGGGTGGGAGTAAAGGGAGGAAACAGGGCAGACAGAGGCAAGGGTTAAGATTCAGGAGAACATCACTCAAGTCTGACACTGAGTGGACCCATGCCCTCCTTCATGCACTGCACTTACCGCCTTCACAACTGGCTCCACATGTGGCGAATCGGGTCCCTCCACAACAGCTCCTAACACACGCAGCAGGGTGTACCACATGGATCACACACGCAGCAGGGTGTACCACATGGATCGCACACGCAGCAGGGTGTACCACATGGATCACACACAGCAGGGTGTACACACCACTTTCACACCACCTCACCTACCCCACACACCCACCCTCTCCCCACCACTTTCACACCTAGTGTGAAGGCTGCAGCATCTCTCAGCTTCCAGTCTGGATTGGCGATGTTCTCCTTGATGAAGTCCTGGACGTGTACAATGATGTCGTTACACACGCAGGACGATATCAACATGAGGCACACGCCTGCTGCCTTGCTTGGGGTCCACTGGTCCTCATCGTCGTACTCGTCCTGCACACACACACACACACACACACACACACACACACACACACACACACACACACACACACACACACACACACACACACACGTACGCACGCACACACACACGCACACACACACACACACACACACACACACACACACACACACACACACACACACACACACACACACACACACACGTACGCACACACACACACACACACACACACACACACGCACACGCGCACACACACACACACACACACACACACACACACACACACACACGCACACACGCACACACACATACACACACACACGGGAGAGGTGGGTACAACAGTAGGACTGTGAACAATATGCACTGCTAGAGGCATGTGTGTGTGTGTCACCTGTTTAGCCAGCGTCGCTAGAATGATGGGCACCAAATAGGGTAGAGCTCCCTTTGTGTAGTGCCGACTGACTTGCTCCGGCATGCGGTTCTGCTCTTCAGCCTACAACACAGGACAGCAGTCCACAGCACAGCAGTCCACAGCACATGAAACGCTACACCCTCACCACATGCATACACCTTATCATCTTACACCAGATAGTTCCTGCACCCTCACACACATCCTCAGCCCCTCCCACTCACAACCAGCCCCTCCCGCCCACCACCAACCCTTAGTTTGCCCCACCCACCTCCAGGGCCTCCATTGACAGGTCAAGCTCTTCGTCACAGACAGTGGACCAGAACTCAATTCCCTGCAGAGACTCCTCCTCGTTCTCAGACTTCATGGCTCCGAGGGTGATCTGGTAGGCACCATGTCAACATACAACAAGACACAGATAAGCTACACACAGCGTTGGGTGGAGACGCATAGCCCAACACAGCACATCACAAGAGCTGCATTAAACCTGTCACCAACAGGGTCCACACTGACTGCACCAGGTGAACTCACGGCGAAGAGAGCTGGGCCCATGTAGCTCTCCATGTGGTGGTAGTACAGGCTCATGATCCGAACCAAGTTCTGGAGTGCGGCCACTCGTATCTGCAGCCACACAACACACACACATACACACATACGTACACATGCAAACACGCACGCACGCACGCACACACGATGTCAGCGCCTACACCAAGAGGCAGCACTGGGAGAACATCCTCCCCCCAAGTCCCCCTCCTCACCCTCGGCTCTTCAACACACTGTGTAGCCTCGCAGACCACCTGCATGATGTAGTGGCGCTCGTTCTGTGGAGGAGGGGGAGGGGGGTGGGGGGGGGGGGGGGCACAGGAGGTGGTAGAGGGAGCAGAGGGCAAGAAGTTGTTAATGAGGAGGAAGAGGGGAAGACAACATGGAACAACATCACATTACAGCAGGACTTCACAGTAATGCACAGGTCTTCACCAACAGCCCTGTGTACCAATGAATGCACACACCTCTTTCTCAAAGTTTGCACTCGTGAACTCAAGTGCATTGCAGAGAGCCTTAGTACCGGACAGACGGACGCGCAGACTGTGTGGAGCGGAGAGAGGCGTGTGACAGGTCTCTAGCACACGCACATGGTGAAGCACAGACGCCAACCTTGGTTCTTCCTTCCTCATCCCGTGCATGATGGCCGTGAGGAGGACATTAGACCTGGCCGCCAGCAATCGCGGCTCCTGAGAACAGACAGACAGGCATTGTGATGACAGCCAAGAGTACTCGTGCTACAGCGTAGCACATACACTCTACAACACCACACGTTTGTGGAGGCCTGAGTGGCTAGGTAAATGCGTCATGACCATTTGGTACACAGTTGCCCAAGGCTTTTCACAGAAATTCGGCCTTTCGGCGACTACACAGCCACCATTCACTGATAAAGGTGGCCGTATAGTGGACAGTATAGTCGCCAAAACGTCTGAATTATTGTGAAAATCCTTGGGCTAGTGCGTACCAGGTGATCATGGTACATAACACCACATTTGTGTGCAGGCAGACCCTTCATGTCACCGGGAGCACTGCTGGTGGGTTAGGGACTCACAATGTCCTCACAGATGTAGCCGATGGCATCCAGCGAGGCCTCCTTGAGCTTCTCCACGGCCTGCTCCCCAGTGACGTGGTGCACGAGGCCGTCAATCACCTCCGGCCACTGGTTGTGAGGCAGCTCGGCACACGCAATAGCTGCCACGCACTGCACCGCAGGCATGGGGCAAGGGACGAGGGATGAGGGCAGGGGACGAGGGATGAGGGCAGGGGACGAGGTGTGGGGGCAAAGGACGAGGGATGAGGGCAGGGGACGAGGGATGAGGGCAGGGGACGAGGGATGAGGGCAGGGGACGAGGGATGAGGGCAGGGGACGAGGGATGAGGGCAGGGGACAAGGGATGAGGGCAGGGGACGAGAGATGAGGGCAGGGGACGAGGTATGAGGGCAGGGGACGAGGGATGACGGCAGGGGACGAGGTGTGGGGACAAAGGACGAGGGATGAGGGCAGGGGACGAGGGATGAGGGCAGGGGACGAGGGATGAGGGCAGGGGACGAGGGATGAGGGCAAAGGAGGAGAGATGAGGGCAGGGGACGAGAGATGAGGGCAGGGGACGAGGGATGAGGGCAGGGGACGAGGGATGAGGGCAGGGGACGAGGTGTGGGGACAAAGGACGAGGGATGAGGGCAGGGGACGAGGTGTGGGGGCAAAGGAAGAGGGATGAGGGCAGGGGACGAGGGATGAGGGCAAAGGAGGAGGGATGAGGGCAGGGGAGGAGGGATGAGGGCAGGGAGAAAGGGAAAAGTCGTGATGAGTACTAGCTGAGGGCATGCATTCACATGGGGAGATGACATGCCTCCTGCAAACCACTCACCTGTGCAGCTGTAGAGGGGGAAGTTGGCTCTGTACCAAGAGTGTTCACTACCTACGTAGGGGGCGGGGATGGGGGTGGGGATGGGGAGGGGAAGAGAAAGGCAACACACACACACATGACACACAGGACAAATGAAGGAGAAGGCTTAAGGCTTGAACTTCAAATTTGATTTGGTGCACACACACCACCCTGTCCTCTCCACTCACCACTTTCTTGATCTCATGTCGTGCCTGAGGATCAATCTGCAGCCACCTCTGTTGCAGCTGGAGGTTGGTGGTCTCGTCCTTGGAGTGGAGGCAGTTCTTCAGGTAGAGCCCAGCGGCCGACCGGGCAATGGGGGAGGCAGCATTGTTGCCCAGGACTTGGGCCAGAGCAAAGAGGAACTGGGGCTGCGAGGAGAAGACGGTTGACAGGGCATGACTGTGGCTGTGTGCAGATGAATGAAGGAATGATGATGACAGTGAAAGCCACACATTCAGAGTCTGACAGTCAGGAAAGGCGATAGCTACTACTAGTGTGTTAGAGGGTCATGTTTGGACCGTGCACTAAGCGGTGGGAGTGTAACACAAGCAAGCAGCCTTAGGTAGCATGCTATTCAATACACAGAGATCACATGTCCCAGCAGTGACCCAGTGTGGGATACCCAGTGATCCACACAAGCGGGTCAACTGCAGGAATGCGAGACCGAGAAGGTGGCTTGCCACAAAACCCTCCTCGACTAACGGGTACAAACGCCTCTGCACCACATACAACACATGAGGCACACTTGAGAGCACTAGCAGAGGCTGTGTTTGGGCTGTTCACTGCGGCGGAGCAGCCCCTAGTGCCCAGTGCAGCACCAATACACTAATGTCATGACCACTGTTCGGCGACGGACCACCACACTATCTGCCCATTTCAACGCAGTGTAATATCTTGGAATCGTGGGTGTTGTGGGAATCTACACACACCAGATGCGCCACACTAGTTATGGTCATTTTACGCAGTGCAGGCCCTGTTCTAGCCCTGCTCCACATGCACACACACACACACACACACACACACACACACACACACACACACACACACACACACACACACACACACACACACACACACACACACACACACACACGCACACACACACACACCACCTCCACATTCACTCACCAGGCTCTGTGTCTCTGCTTGCTTCAGAAATGTCTGGGCATCCTGGCGCTGAGCATTGTCTGAAGGACAGAGAGAGAGAACAAGAGAGGGAGACCACATCACCAGAGGTGGATGGGAAGGACTGGACTGGGCAGAATGCACACGCTGTCCAGTGCTGCCACACACTATGCCACCTCTCTTCAACACATCACACTGTCCACTCCTTGACGTTCTTACACACACCGGTCACACTGTCCACTCCTTGACGTTCTTACACACACCGGTCACACTGTCCACTCCTTGACGTTCTTACACACACCGGTCACACTGTCCACTCCTTGACGTTCTTACACACACCAGTCACACTGTACAGCCCCTTAACATGAGGATGGTGCATAATTCAATTGTCATGCTGTCTGAGAGGTAACAAGCCAACATCGTTTGCTTGAGACGTCACACCACATCAATCTACTGACGCTGTAGGCCTGTGCTGACAGGGGACCTTGTGGTGTGTGGTGCTTGTGGGTCATAGGTACCGGTGATGTACACACACACGCACTCACATACACAAGGATAAAGTACCATGTACACACACACATGAAACAGGTGCACACACACGCACGCACGCACGCACGCACACACGCACGCACGCACAGGTCTACTAGAGGTGGACAATGTGATGCATGCACATCCAGTTGAGGATGAGGAGTGTGATCCGTTCAATGCTGCACAGGGAAGGCGATTCACGTAAATTGACTGCAGAGGTGGCATGTGATCACAGCTGTGCTAGTAGCCGGCTGCCTGGCCAGACAGTACGAGTCCATGAGAAGCACATGAACTGACAAGTACTGGACAGCCTCATCTACTGGCCTGCAGTATTGAGGGCTATGCAAAGCACGTCATTAGTCCACAGGAGGTACGACGGCGACAAGAGGCAGCTGCAGCAGCAGCAGCACAGGCAGTGCTCGCGGCAGAACACAGTGCTGCACTCCAGTGCTGACCTGGGACGATCCTGCCCAATGCTTGAACAGGAGACGCACGCTACACTCTTGATTAACAGACAGCATGAGCTACACTTTGCTGGAGTTTTGACCAGGCCGTGGGTCTAAAGTGCCTCACTTCCTCCTTCGCACAACGTACTCCCTCACACTACCTCCTCTCTCCCTCACCTGGAGAGACAGTCCACTCCAAAACCTGCGTCAATTCCGCCATTTCTCTCAGACAGCGTGCGCAGATTCACTGATGTTCCTCGGAAGAATCCAACAGTGACCTTTCTCTTCGAGGGATTGACAGCTAAAGGGAGGAGCAGACAAAGGTCGGAGCTAAAGGCTCATGAACGGGGGACGAGGAGGTTGGGCGAAAGAGAGGGATCAAATGGGGAATTGGCGGGCTCTCTCTCCCACGTGCTGATGTGTGGCGAAATTATACTGTTAACCACACGTGGCATAACTTTAATATGCCAGCTGTACGAATATAATTAGTGGATCACGTGCTAGCTATATATACACAGGTCGTGTTCGGACAGCAATCTGAAAAGACAACTGGTGCAGCTGCATCACTGATAAAGGATCTGTACTTCAGTGTTCTCACTGCTTCTTGTCCAGGCTGCATATTATGCACATACATTTAATGGTACACTCGTGTGGGCACCCACTGGACATGTACGTATAAGATTGAGACCATAGTCCTATATAGGTCTCAATCTTGTATGTCACCTAGCTATAATTATAATGTGAGGATATACGTGTGCATGGGGATCTATAATATATATACAGCTATAGCTAGTGTGCCCTCTGCTCTCCAGAATGAGTGTGTGAGCAGCCGGCCACGTGTCGTCAACAGCAACACATATCATCTGTATACGTAATACTCAATTTGATCCCGTGCTGTACTTGTACAGATGTACAATTGAGAAAAAGATAGATAGAAAGATAGATACTTTATACATTTTACAGGAAGTGCCTGTAGCAATACTTCCAAACATAGTGGTTTGATAAATATACAGCAAATAAATGGGTTCTGCATGCAACTGTGAACTACAGACAAGGGCATCAGAAAAGCAAAAAGTCAGATGCCAATTCTACACACGGTCAGTCAGTGGAAGTCTTTGCAGGGTACTAAAGCAGCTGCTCCAGGATCTTTCTCCCCAACTCATTCATCATTCCATAGCCCTTCTTCATGCTGGCAATCTCACACAGCTGGCGAAGGTCTGCCTCAGTGCCCTGCTCATCGAGGTGGCGGTAGAGAATGATGTTTGCTGCCTCCTTGCTCTCGGCTCGGAGTATTTCAGTCTCAACTTTCTCAGGGATGATGCCCTTGAGTGCCAGCCGCCTGCAAAGGGCTTTAGCATCCATTGCCTCGAGGAACGCATCCTGAAATTTCTTCAATATCTCTGCAGTTGTCGGGGGGTAAGGCAGAGATGACAAGTGTTAGTGACATTTCCACTGCACTAACAAATGATATCGTAGAGGCTCATTGCTATATATTGTGATAACTACAGATTAATCTTGAAGAGCATATGTGTAGCAGGATCATGTGATTGTAAGAACCTTCGGCCACTTGGGCCTTCAGCAACTGTGTACGCTGGTGACGAAGGCCTACGTGGCCGAAACATCCTACAATCAGTTGTCATCGATTGATCCTACTGCTATTTATATGCTTATCAAGATCAATTTGCTATCCAACAAATGAACATTTCACCCTTACAACAAATCTGTGTGCTGAAACCCTCACCACTCTGGTGACTAGAAGTGCTTCCTGCGGCGTCCTTCTCTTTCTGTTGGTAGCGGTCCCTGGCACCCAAGACCTTGGAAACCTTCAGCAATTTGTCCATCCGCTTTGCTGAGGTGCTCACGGCTTTGCATGCACTGTGGAAGAGGTCCCGGACGCGCTTCGGAAGGTATTTTAATACTGTAACAGCTGACTTCTTCAGGCTGAAGAAGTTACTACAGAGCTCATCCCATCCTTCATCCATCAGATGCTACAGATCTGTCTTGCCAACATACTCGAACGAACCATCTGAAGATTGACAAGAAAATGAACAAACAGATTTTGGTTGGTGGTCAAAGTGACGACAAACTAAGGACATGTCCTATCAGTTGACAGCTGTGGAGGTCACAAGGTGGCTGTCATAAGGAGGCTCCACTGTGCAACATAACACAGGCAAACAGATGAGGGTATTGACTGACTACCTGCAAGAGGTTTGGACTTTTCTTCAGCAGCTTTGGCCATCACCTTAGGCGACTTGCCACATTCAGCTTCAGACACATCACCGATGCGATACGACGTAAAAGGTGGCACTGCTCTTAAAGGGGGGAGATCTGGGAGGACAATCATCAATAAGCATACACAACAAGTACGTACGTACTAGGTCTATATACGTACGTACATAATATGCATACTTCCTACAAGTAAGCATGTGTACACACACACACACACACACACACACACACACACACACACACACACACACACACACACACACACACACACACACACACACACACACACACACACACACACACACAACACACACTCACACACACTCACACTCACACACACACTCTCACACACACACTCTCACACACACACACACACACACACACACACACACACACACACACACACACACACACACACACACACACACACACACACACACACACACACACACACACTCACACACACACACACACACACACACACACACACACACACACGTGGTACAGCTGCGGAAGCAAGGGTGGTGGCTGTTCAAAAGGCCACGGAGAAGGCACAGGAGAACCTCATTCCCATGTCTTACCGGAGGAACACTGGCATGCCACAGACACACAGAGTGTACAGTGAATGCTGCAGTGCTGCTCCACACTTACTGTAAGGTAGTACCACTGGGCCTGCATAGAGAGGGAGGAGGGGACAAGTCTCACACTCATCATGTGCACAACCAACAATTGCCTAGTAGAAAGGACTGCTACATCATTAGAAGGCTGGAGAAGGGTAGGCCTCAGTGGAAAGGCCGAACAACTATTAGCTTCCCAGTCCTCACTCCTACATCAGTGACACAGTGAAGAGCATGAACATGTCCCCGCACTCGTACACCCGACCCCCATACATTGCACAAACACTCATGTTTCACAGTGTTATCCAAAAGTGCGTATCAGTGCCACTCGCACTTCTGGGCACATTAAACGAGGGAGGGTTGGGTAAGGTGGGCTGCAGCCCAACACATGGACTAGAACTAACGCTTACACTGGTGATCCTAACAGGCTACAGCATCAACTTGATTTGCTGCAGCACTGAACAATTACAGCTGTGCATTCAGTTTAACTCCTAAAACAAATCGCTTCCTAATACCTATCAATCCATTTTCTAACCTCCATTGACTGTATATGTGCTGTTTAGGGCTGCATTGCAGCAATCTGCACGCACACCTGGGCAAACACTGTGTCTGGTAAACCAATATCTGTCAAAACCCTATCTGAAAGGCTGAATTGATGTGGTACCAGGAGACTCAAACTCGAATCACATGAAGTGCAATTGGAATGGCTACCTCTGTATGACAGCACGACTGGTGGAGTCACTGGTCAGATTGAGTAGTGGCCTAAATCTTGCCCACAGAGGCAGTGGGCCTTGGGTGCATTCAATAGTACGCCTCATGCCTCATACGGTTGTCTTTGTAGGTTGGTACACTGATTTCAGAAATGTATTAAAACATCACGGCATTTACTGTAAGAAGTAAAGCAGACGTCACATCTTCACCTTTTCAGTACCTTTAGCACGGTGGGCTCATTGGTGCTTTGCCATGAGTAGCACAAGAGTTAGGCTAGTCCTCAATCTTACCACTGATTCCACTGGTCGCACATGCACACAATACACACACCATTTTAACATGTTCTCAGAGACATTAGTAAATTACCACTTGTTGACATCATGTCACTTGCAGAAACACACAGACACACAGAGGGTACAGTGAATGCTGCAGTGCTGCTCCACACTTACTTTTCCTAAGGCAATCTTCCACTGCATAGAGAGGAGGGGACAAGTGTCACTCATCATGTGCACTTCAACAATTGCCTAATAGAAATGGCTAGCTGCTACATCATTAGTAGGCTGGAGAGGTGGCTGGTCTCAGTGGAAAGGCCTAACGAATATTATAGCTTCCCAGTCCTCACTCCTACATCAGTGACACATTGCAGACCACAGGTGTACACAAAATACCACATACATGAACACACACATACCTACTCACACACTGCAGCGTAACACTTAGTTGGAGGCTCAATCAACTCAAACTCAAATCCCATGAAGAGCCACTGGAATGGCTACCACACGCATGCCCAGTGTACTCACAGGTCAGATTGAGTAGTACACAAAATCTTGTACAATTTACATTACATTGGCGACAGAGGCAGTGAGTCTTCAGTGTATTCATTAGCATGTCTCATCTGTGTCCCTTTTGGGTTGGCTCACTGGTTCCAGAAATGAAGTGCAATTGGAATGGCTACCTCTGTATGACAGCACGACCGGTGGAGTCACTGGTCAGATTGACTAGTGTCCTGAATCTTGCCCACAGAGGCAGTGAGTCAAGCCCAGGGTCACTGGGGCATCCTAAACCTACTCCCAACCCACTCAGTGCTGTATTTCTCTTACTTTAAAGATCTCTGTGTGGCTAGGGGTATTCATGCCTCAGAATCTGGAAACTGCACTTGCCGGGGGATTGGGACAGATGTCACTTGTCAATGATTACCAGACGTTTCGACCCAATCTAGGGTTTCATCAGTGGTAGTGAAATACAGGGCATGGCCCACTATGTTTCCCGCCCACAGCCATCTCACCTGCCCCTCCCCCTACCGGTATATAAGTCACCATGCCCTGTATTTCACTACCACTGATGAGCACATACCGAACTGTACGCAGGTCAGATTGAGTAGTAGACTAAATCTTGTGCAATAAACTCTAACTCGAATCCCATGACGAGCCACTGGAATGGCCACCACACGACGACAGCATGACCAGTGGAATCACATGCCAGATTGAGTAGTAGACTAAATCGTGTACAATCTCCATTGCCGACAGAGTCAGTGAGTCTTCAGTGTATTCATTAGCATGTCTCATCTGTGTCACTTTTGGGTTGGCTCACTGATTTCAGAAATGTATTAGAACATTACGGCATTCACTGCAAGAAGTAAGGTACACACCACATCTTCACCTTTTCAGTACCTTTAGCACGGTGGGCTCATTGCTGCTGTGCCACGAGTAGCACAAGAGTTAGGCTAGCCCTCAACCTTACCACTGATTCCACTGGTCGCACATGCACACAATACACACAACATTTTAACATGTTCTCAGAGACGTTAGACCACCACTTGTCGACATCATGTCACTTGCAGAAACATACAGACACACAGAGTGTACAGTGAATGATGCAGTGCTGCTCCACACTTACATTCAACCGATATCCTGAAGCGGCTTCGAACTGCATAGAGAGGAGGGGTCAAGTATCACTCATCATGTGCACTGTCAACAATTGCCTAATAGAAATGGCTAGCTGCTACATCATTAGTAGGCCGGGGAGGAGGCTGTCCTCAGTGGAAAGGCCTAACAAATATTAGCTTCCCAGTTCTCACTCCTACATCAGTGACACATTGCAGGCTTACACAAAATACCACATACATGAACACACACATACCCACTCCCACACTACATTGTAACACTTAGTTGGAGGCTGTCAAGCCCAGGGTCACTGAGGCATCCTACACTTACTCCCAACCCACTCAGTGCTGTATTTCTCCTACTTTAAAGATCTCTGTGTGGCTAGGGGTATTCATGCCTCAGAATCTGGAAACTGCACTAGCCGGGGGTTGGGACAGATGTCACTTGTCAATGATTACCAGACGTCTCGACCCAATCTAGTGTCTACATCAGTGGTAGTGAAATTCAGGGCATGGCCCACTATGTTTCCCGCCCACAGCCACCTCACCTGCCCCTCCCCCTACCAGTATATAAGTCACCATGCCCTGTATTTCACTACCACTGATGAGCACATACCGAACTGTACGCAGGTCAGATTGAGTAGTAGACTAAATCTTGTACAATAAACTCAAACTCGAATCCCATGACGAGCCACTGGAATGGCTACCACACGACGACAGCATGACCAATGGAATCACTAGTCAGATTGAGTAGTAGACTAAATCTTGTACAATCAACTCAAACTCGAATCCCATGACGAGCCACTGGAATGGCCACCACACGACGACAGCATGACCAGTGGAATCACATGCCAGATTGAGTAGTAGACTAAATCTTGTACAATCTCCATTGCCGACAGAGGCAGTGAGTCTTCAGTGTATTCATTAGCATGTCTCATCTGTGTCACTTTTGGGTTGGCTCACTGGTTCCAGAAATGTATTAGAACATTACAGCATTCACTGCAAGAAGTAAGGTACACACCACATCTTCACCTTTTCAGTACCTTTAGCACGGTGGGCTCATTGGTGCTGTGCCATGAGTAGCACAAGAGTTAGGCTAGCCCTCAACCTTACCACTGATTCCTCTGGTCACACATGCACACAATACACACAACATTTTAACATGTTCTCAGAGACGTTAGACCACCACTTGTCGACATCATGTCACTTGCAGAAACATACAGACACACAGAGTGTACAGTGAGTGCTGCGGTGCTGCTCCACACTTACATTCAGCCAATTCCATGGGGCGGACTGCCGCTGCATAGAGAGGAGGGGACAAGTGTCACACTCATCATGTGCACTGTCAACAATTGCCTAATAGAAATGGCTAGCTGCTACATCATTAGTAGGCTGGAGAGGAGGCTGCCTCAGTGGAAAGGCCTAACAAATATTAGCTTCCCAGTCCTCACCCCTTCATCAGTGACACACTGAAGAGCGCAGACGTACACAAAATACCACATACATGAACACACACATACCCACTCACACACTGCAGCATAACACTTAGTTGGAGGCTGTCACGCCCAGGGTCACCGAGGCATCCTACACTTACTCCCAACCCACTCAGTGCTGTGTTTCTCCTCCTTTAAAGATCTCTGTGTGGCTAAGGGTATTCATGCCTCAGAATCTGGAAACTGCACTAGCCGGGGAGTTGGGACAGATGACACTTGTCAATGATTACCAGACGTCTCGACCCAATCTAGGGTTTCATCAGTGGTAGTGAAATTCAGGGCATGGCCCACTATGTTTCCCACCCACAGCCACCTCACCTGCCCCTCCCCCTACCGGTATATAAGTCACCATGCCCTGTATTTCACTACCACTGATGAGCACATACCGAACTGTACGCAGGTCAGATTGAGTAGTAGACTAAATCTTGTACAATCGACATTTCCAACATTCATCAGTCAACTGCTAACCATGCAACACCATGGCACATCACTGAAGTGTTTTGTGTGTGCATGCTGCACCACACACTCCACCGCACAGTACAGACATGTGGACTAAGGCCAGGTGATTGGAGGGCTCTGCTAGCATCAGACAATGGCAGTGTTTGCCACACACACACAACGTCTTAGTGAGTTGAGCAGATGTGATCAGTGTACCGGTCACAGCACACATTACATGTAACAGCCATATCTGCACTCACTTTCTGAAGGAGTAGACACTGGTAAGCTCTCTGAAGTCATAATCGTTTCCCTGCAGACTAGAGAGAATTGGCCACAATTAGTAGTAGCACTTATCTGTCATTTCCTACATCAAAACACATTGGAATTTTAATGACATCAGAGAAAGCCATACATCCAGTCAGTGTTGTGCAGGCACTGACCACTGCAGACCACAATTCAATGAGGTTTGTCACTGCAATACAACACACTTATAACTCTAACCAAGTCCACTTGATTTTGTGACTAATTTTTACAGTTCCTTCAGTTAAACTGCTAGTGAGTGGAGCTCTCAAATAGGACTTGGCTCTGACACACTACTGTCAAAATCCCACTCTGCAAGTGAGGCTGTAAGCCTTAACATTGTCAAGCACTTTGTTGACCTCATGCGGCCACTCCACCACGACATTCACCGGCGCCTGTTTACCCCAAACACTAGTCGCAGGAGGTTTACTCTGCAACAATCATCATTCCATGCACTATCAATATTTAGAAATGTCAGCTAACCTCTGGGAAAAAGAGAGAAGGAAGAGTTAGAAGGGTCGACACAGTGACACCTGAGAGACGTTGTGTCTTGGGGAAACACCAACACAAAGTACCCACGCAAACATTACGTCATGTTGGACTAATCACGTGAGCCAGGCTAAATTAATTAACATCAACGTACCCCTTATCGTCGTGAAATTGCACTAATGCTGCTCGATACTTGCTTCGTATATATGTGTGGCGAGCTTCAGTGATGTAGCTATCACTCCAGCAATGCCCCACACTCAGCGTGCACAGCACACAACTGCTGGGCAGTGGACGTGCTACAATGTGCTGGCTCTAAAAGAAGAGGGCGAGCACAAGCCCAGGGGCATGGGTGGGCCTTTCAAATGGCGTCCGCCAGTGACCCGTGAGTCACAGGCACATGCTGCTACATCAGTCAGTCGGAAACACTGACTGCGCATGCTGAAGGCAAGCCGCCATTGATAGTCACGTGATAATCAGCTGATCTTAAAGTACAGTAAGCTAACGAGTGGTGTATATAGCCGGCCGCTTCCTTGCTCCGTCAACGTGTCTGGCACACTCTCCCCCACCCTTGGGCCGTCATGGCTACGACCGTCGCTCGATTTTCCGATGTGTACGAACTGAGAGAAGAGCTGGGGAAGTAAGCCCGCTTGTGACCCGCCCCAGCCCTGTTAGGCTGGTGCTGCCATTGCGTGCGAATGTAGTGCCTGCTTGTTGGTGCCATGTGGTGTGATGGCTCCCACCCTCGCCCCGCGCCTTCCCCCAGGGGCGCCTTCAGCGTCGTCAGAAAGTGCGTCAAAGTGACAACCGGTGACCAGTTTGCGGCAAAGATTATAAACATCACCAAGCTGAGCCAGAAAGGTGAGGCAGGCTCTTCTGAAGCGATGTGAGCCGCACATTGCAGACCGTGTCCAGTCTCAAGGCATACTCATTGGTGTAGTCAGTCACCACCTCCACCTGATATGTCTGGGCCCCGGGCACATCACCAGTAGCACTGGCAGATGGCGGGGTGCGGTGAGGCTAGGCTCAACACTGTGTGCTGGTGTGTGTGTGTGTGTGTGTGCGTGTGTGTGTGTGTGTGTGTGTGTGGTGTGCGCGTGTGTGCGTGTGTGTGTGCGTGTGTGTGTACGTACGTATGTATGTATGCATGTGCAAATGTGTGTGTGTTTATGTGTATCTATGCAAGTGTGCATGTATCATGCAATCGTCTCTGTGAGTGTGTGTGGTAGTGCAGTGGGTGTGTCAACCACAGGAGGCGTGCCACTCTACGGGTAGAGGAGGCACACACGCAGCTGCACACGCTAGTGCCAGGTGAGCCAGTGTACCCTGGATTGCTAGAATTCCACACATACCCACTGCCTGAGGAGGGGGGTATAGATTTCCATTTTGTATTGTCTGCAGTATCTATGCAGTTCTATTGCCACTACATGATAGCTATTATATACTCTCCGGCATCTGCGTGCGCGCACACACACACCACACACAAATACACACACACACACACACACACACACACACACACACACACACACACACACACACACACACACACACACACACACACACACACACACACACACACACACACACACACACACACACACACACATTGAGGGTCAAGTGGGCATTCAGTAGGGACCAGGGGATGGTCTAGAGCTTCCAGTCTGAGCACCAGCAGTGGTCCCTTGGTAGCATGCAGCTCACAAGGCAGCCGTGGTTGTGGGGGTGTGCTGCTGCAGAGGGCAATGCAGTGCAGGGCTGGCTACGGTAAATGAAAGATGTGGAGTTTCTGTTTTGTAGTTTGTAGTAGTTTATGATTCAATTATTGTGAGCTTGAATGCAGGTGGTGCTGAATGGCTCAGTGCCCCGACTAGACACACAGCACGCTTGCTTTGAGTGTGAGAGGATGAGGGGCTGCAGTGAATACTGGCCATTGTTCTAGCCATGCTCCTCCAGTGTGTGTGTGAGTGCTCTCTCACACACACACTGAGGTGCAGTGTGCAGCAGTTGAAGGTTCACCTCTTTAATGGTGTATGGTTTTAGGAAGCTTGTTCAAAACGTTGCTTTCTATTGTTATTGCATTTGGTGTATGGTTCTGTAAGCTAGTCTTTCACTTCAGTCCACCCAGTCACCCATGCTATGAAAGTGTTGCTGTGGTGTGATGGGTCGACTGCAGGCCTCCGCAGTGCCCCCCGGGGGGGTAGTCCTGAGCGTGTGGCAGCCCCTACCTTCCCCCGTTGCTGTTATTGCACAGTAACAGCACAGGGAGGGCAGGGAGGGCAGGGAGGGCAGGGAGGTGGGGCATGTGGTACAGTGTCCCTCTGACAGCTTACAGTATACATCATAGCAGACTATATAGGGTTGAGGCACACTCCCCTCGGGTGTGCCTCTGCATACACTTTGCATTGTGTGGAATGTGTATTAGGTATTGGTATTTTGGCAGTCCAGTATCTGTAGTACACAAAGGTCAGTGTGGACTGCACCCCAAGGCACATGCCCCTCCCCCTGACTGCCACACCCCTGCACATGTTCACCTGCCTTGTGTGGAGCCCCACCACCAGAACAGTGTGCAGTGGGACTGCATCCTGCCCCCCCCCCCCCCCAGGTGTGGTCACAGGTGGTGAGGGGCTAGGGGTGGGAGAGGACAGACAGCCTATTCACCACATCCTGTTACTAATTGTGATGGAGTGGCATAATTGGTCCCACTTCCAAGTTAAGTGTCATACCAGACCCCAAGCATGTGGGTCTGGGTACAAGAGTGTGCTTGACTGGCATTCTCTGTTTGTGGTTGGGAGCACTGCAGCAGGTGCTTGGGCTGTCACTTTCATTGCTGCTGGTTGTGGGAGGTATTGGTTAGTGAATGAGCAGTGGAGCACAGCAGACAGCTCTGCTTGGCTAGACATGGACAAATTGTGACTGACTCCCTTGTGGAAACAGTGGTCATTCCGCCGTGTTGTAGTTCCCAGAAGGCATGCATCGGTGGGGGCATGCACACTGGAAGTCGTGCATTGCAGTGTTGTGCTTGAGATGACCCAAGTGTCATGTCTTGTAATACATTAGTCAGTATACACTGCTTTGTGTATATAAATGGTACTATGATATACATATCTATATTAATATGTATACGTATGATATACGTATAATTATATAATATTGTAAGTAACCAATGTTGGCTAGGACTTTATTCTGGTGTGGTGAAGTGAAGTGTATGTGTGCGTGCAGGTACGTATGCACTATGGTAGCCCTGTATGCTGTGGTCGTTAGGTGCCAATACAGTAAGACAGCAGAGAGCAGGCCAACAGTAAGACATCAGAGAGCAGGCCAACAGTAAGACATCAGAGAGCAGGCCAACAGTAAGACATCAGAGAGCAGGCCAACAGTAAGACATCAGAGAGCAGGCCATCAAGTTGCCCTTTGAGACCTACTAGTACATACAAGCAATGCTTTCAGAGCAGAATTGAGCTCACTCATTCAACTCTGGTCAGTGCAGACTGTGTGTAGTAGCACATACCACGGTATGAGTATAGCCCCAGCCCGAATCGCTGGCCTTCAGGAGTATTGCATATTCAGTACAGCATCCCTAGGTCTCTGCTGGTGAATATAGTGAGGGGGCTACATACCTGCAATAAATTTGTACATTATATTTATATAGAAATTATATATTTAGAGTTATATAGAAATTACCTGTGATGTAGTGTGGTTTTGCACCTCGTAGTGGCTAGTGGAGTTTCTAAATCCACAATCACACCTTCTCATGTGTTTGCACATGAGATGTGCTGCAGTTGTTGCCCCGTGACAAGTGCACACCACGCCCACGCCGTGCATGTAGTGTTGGGCTGCAGTCCTCCTCACCAAGCTTGCCCTTCCTTTGAATGTGCCCAGAACGACAGAAGTTGGAGAGAGAGGCTAGGATATGTCGCAAGTTGGAGCACCCTAACATTGGTGAGTGTGCAGTGCATGTCTCAGCCTGTGTGCGTGCACACGCGTGTGTGTACGTGTGTGTGCATGCGCACGCGTGTGTGTGCGTGTGTGTGTGCGTGTGTATATATATCCCTGTACTATACCAGTCAGCCATTTTTACACACACTGCTGTGTGTGTGTGTGTGTACGTGTGTGTCTCACACACAAGTACAGATGGTAGGTAGGTGTGGCTCTTCACACAGACTCCACCTGACAACTGCCCGCCAAGTTTGATAAACCAGTGCCCACTTGGTCACATGTGTTGCCAGAACAACACATACGCACACTGTACACACGGGGGGTGACTGTGTTGGATGAGTTGGGCGTTTGCGCCATGTGTGTTTGTGTTGCCCTCTCCAGTTCACCTCCACGAGACGCTGACAGACTCCAATCTTCACTACATGGTGTTTGACCTGTGAGTGTCTGCATGCCCACTCTCTCGCACACACGGTGTTTGACCTGTGAGTGTCCTCATGCCCACTCTCTCGCACACACGGTGTTTGACCTGTGAGTGTCCTCATGCCCACTCTCTCGCACACACGGTGTTTGACCTGTGAGTGTCTGCATGCCCTCTCTCTCGCACACACGGTATTTGACCTGTGAGTGTCCTCATGCCCTCTCTCTCGCACACACGGTGTTTGACCTGTGAGTGTCGGCATGCCCTCTCTCTCACACACACGGTGTTTGACCTGTGAGTGTCCTCATGCCCTCTCTCTCACACACACGGTGTTTGACCTGTGAGTGTCCTCATGCCCTCTCTCTCGCACACACGGTGTTTGAGCTGTGAGTGTCGGCATGCCCTCTCTCTCGCACACACGGTGTTTGACCTGTGAGTGTCGGCATGCCCTCTCTCTCACACACACGGTGTTTGACCTGTGAGTGTCCTCATGCCCACTCTCTCACACACACGGTGTTTGAGCTGTTCACCCCAACCACGAGTGATGTCCACTGCTGTCTCTCCACACTGGTGCTCCTCTCTCCTTCCACCTACCATCCCTCCCATCCTGTCTGCCTCCCCTCTGTGTGTGCCTCCCTCAATGCCGAATGGTGTGTGTGTACCCCATGAAAGGACAGGTGGTCATGGGCAGATAGTAGGTCTCACTCATGTCAGTGAGAAATGAAGCCCTTCTCCACCACCACATCCTGCCCTCACTAGTGAATCAGCACTACCTCAGTAGCCCCTTGTGCAGGGGCTGTGGGAACCTGCAAGGATGCACATGTGTGCACTGTGTATGAGTTATTGAGTTGCTAGGAGAGAGGTATTAGGGATTACAACCACTTACATACATGTGTGTTGACTGCAGCATCATTGAGTTTAGATAAAATGTGTCTGTCTCAAAATTCACATGTTTGTTTGTTAGTCACCTTCTCTTTTTGTTTCACCTGCCCACCCCCAGTGTTACGGGTGGTGAGCTGTTTGACGACATCGTAGCGCGGGAGTACTACAGTGAGAAGGACGCCAGCCACTGCATCCAACAGGTCCTGGACAGTGTGGCTTACTGCCACCGGTCTTGTGTGGTCCACCGCGACCTCAAGGTGGGAGAGGTGGGGGGTGGGGCGTCATGGCTTGGGGTGGGGCAAGGTGTGATGTGCATGTCAAAAGAAGAGGTAGAAGGGAGCGGTGTTTTGTGTCAATGGGTGAGGAGGGGGGGAGGAGTAGTGCTGGCTCGTCTTCCCAACACCATCCTGCAGCCAGAGAATCTGCTTCTTGCCAGCAAGACCCACGGAGCCAAGATCAAACTGGCTGACTTTGGCCTGGCTGTGGAGACTAAGGAACCCAAACAGCTTGAGTGGTTTGGTGAGTGAGAGGGTACATGAAATTGTTGGGTTGGTGGAGCTAGAGTGGTTTGGTGAGTGAGTGGGGTACATGAGGTTGTTGAGTTGGTGCAGCTGGAGTGGTTTGGTGAGTGAGGGGGGCGGAGATGAGGTTGTTGAACTAGTGCAGTAGTTGACAGCTGTGGCCACTCCACCTGCAGGGTTTGCCGGCACCCCTGGCTACCTCTCTCCTGAGGTGGTGCGAAGGGAGCCCTATGGAGAGGCAGTGGACATGTGGGCATGTGGTGAGGACAGCAGCACTTCTCCCCTCCCCTCCTCCCCTCCCTTCCCTCTAGCCAAATGCCACTCTCTCCCCCCTCTCTCCCCCTCTCTCCCCCCCTCTCCCCCTCTCTCCCCCTCTCTCCCCCTCTCTCCCCCTCTCTCCCCCTCTCTCCCCCTCTCCAGGTGTCATCCTTTACATTCTCCTTGTTGGCTACCCACCTTTCTGGGATGAACAGCAGCAGAAACTGTACCAGCAAATTAAACTGGGAAACTATAGTGTAGGTACCATATAATTTGGCTAGATGTGTGGTGTATGTATAGTTGTGTCCTTCATGCCATACGAGCTTGTTCTCTGTTTCCCTTCCCAGTTTCCCTCACCGGAATGGGACTCTGTCACAGATGAAGCTAAGAACCTCATCACAAAGCTGTTGGAGAAGGACTATCGCAAGCGCATGACAGCTGAACAAGCACTCCAGCATTCCTGGATCAGAGTGAGGAGAGGGTGGGTGGGGCGGAGGAGGGATGTACGTACTACTAGAGTTTGTAATCAGTGGGATAGCGGAGTTGGTGACTAAGTGGTGAAGTAGCGCTGGCCGTTGCCTCATTATGTGGTGCAGTCTGATCCACCCTGCGAGGCCCTCATGTGCCTGTTCTCTTTCCCTCCAGCACAAGGACCGAGTGGCCTCCACCATCCACAGACAGGGCACCATTGCCGGGCTGAAGAGCTTCAATGCCAAGAGGAAACTTAAGGTGCATGTCATGTGCGTGTGTGTGCTTGCGTGCGTGCATGTGTGTGTGCGTGTGTGCGTGCGTGCGTGCGTGCGTGCGTGCGTGCGTGCATGTAGGAAGGTGTAGGAAGGACTATCTCACTTCATTGCCTTCTCTCATTCAGGGAGCTATCTTCACTGTGATTGCAGCACACCGCTCCACCACCAACCTGTGTGAGTGCAACTCCAGCACCTTCATGCATGGCAGGATGCTGTCCTTTGTCACCCTCCCACTTCCCTCTCTTCCCCTCCCCTCCCCTCCCCTCCCCCCTCCTCCTATCACTGCAGTAAGGACTAGGGTAAGTGAAGGCCCTACCGTGTGTTCACTGCTGTCACTGTACAGTGCATGTAGTACGTACGTACGCACGTGCACAGTCTGTGAGGTGTGCACTTGGAGCAGGACTGCTGGTGCTCTCTGTGCTGTTTGCGGCACTTGGGTGACCTTGCTGTACCCCTCTCCACTCAGGCATCTGACACTGACCTGGGCAGCCCCGAGGGTGACTCTTCCTCCTCGTCAACCGGCACCACTCCTGCCAACGAAGGGAAGCACTTTCCCGGTGAGTGGGTGGGTGGTCAGGTGTGCCTGGTCAGGGGAGGTTGAGTGTGCGTGTGTTGCATGTCTGTGTGAGCAATGACAACAGTTGTGTGACAACCATGGGTGTGATGACAACAGTAGTGTGACAACCATAGGTGTGATGACAACAGTAGTATGACAACCATAGGTGTGATGACAACAGTTGTGTGACAACCATAGGTGTGATGACAACAGTTGTGTGACAACCATGGGTGTGATAACAACAGTAGTGTGACAACCATAGGTGTGTTGACAACAGTAGTGTGACAACCGTAGGTGTGATGACAACAGTACTGTGACAACCATGGATGTGATGACAGCAGTTGTGTGACAATCACGGGTGTGATGACAACAGATCTGTAATGACAAGCATTAGTCTTCGTGTGCTGTGTGCTGCTGTCACACAGTCTCATGCACTCCAGAACAACTACAGGGAGTGGAGCAGGAAGTGATGGACGCCAACACTAGACTCACGGAGGCCATTCGAACCAGGAACTTTGGTGCATTCAGGTGAGTAAGGAGAGTGAGAGGCAGCAGGGGATGGAGGAAGGAGCAGGTCAACTTACTAGGGCCAAGGTGTCAGGGTAGGCAGTGTTCATGTACGGTAATGCTACTCTTTTCTCCTTTCCCCTCGTCTTTCCCTCTCGCTCCCCTCTCTTCTCCCTCTGTCCTCCCATCCTGCTCACATCAGTGCCCTGGTGTGTGCTGACGTCACCTTCATTGAACCAGAGACAAGGGGCCAAGTCCTGAGGGGACTGGACTTCTACAAGTTCAAGTTCACCAATGGTCAGTGTGGTTGTGTTGTGCCACTGTGTGTGCACTGTGTGTGTCGTGGCTAGGAGAGGCTCCCTTTCAGTCACCCACCCTCACTTCTCTCCCTGTGCAGAACAACCGTCTGCAGCTGAACGGTCCACTGTTCTCAACGCACAAGTGGACACGTTAGGAGATGGAGCGGCCATTTTAACTTGCACCCGTCTGAACCAGGTGGCAAGTGACAGGTCAGTGACAGTCACAGGGTGAACGGACGAAGTGACAGCATGTTTGATGACGGCCAACTGATCTGAGTAGATACATTCCTAGCAGACTTGGTACAATGTGACTGGAGTGCAGTCAAGCTGTATCGTGTCTGCTACACACCTACACACCTGCTTGCCCATGGATCAGTTTCTCTTCATCAAATGTAGTACAATGAGGCTCTGCAATGTTAAGTGTGTGTTTGTCGATGTTACATAACAAGGGAACAATTAAGTGCACAATCGCCCACTGTGCATGTCTGGATCAATCAGACAGTAGTAATGTGATATGGCCCTGTGTTGGTACCACGACTGCAAGGTGTTTGACTGTGCTGTCACTTTGGCTTTGTGCAGTGGCGTCACGGTGACTGAAACCAAGGAAACAAAAGTATGGCGTAAAGAAAATGGCCACTGGAAGTGCGCTCACTTTCACATCTCGTGACACATCACTAGCAATTTTGGTTGAGCAATCGAAGAATGGAAGATTAATTTCACATTTAGAATAATTCCAACAGTTTATTCACATGTCAGCATTATTAGCCATATAATACACGTATTGTATGCATGCTTTATTCACATGTCAGCACTATAAGCCATATACGTAATACACATATTGTATGCATGCTTTATTCACATGTCAGCACTATAAGCCATATACGTAATACACATATTGTATGCATGCTTTATTCAACGCCACATGTACACATAGTGACGGAAATACAAAGGTGTATGCGGGTAAATGTGTAGCTGAACTTCACACTGACTGACAAGAGCACCAGCAAATCAAAAAGGTGTGATTTGAGCAAATGTGCATGTGGAGGAGGGGGAGGTTATTTTTGGGCATGCAAAGTTGTGGTTGCCACATGAAACAAGTCTTCCACATACGTAATTACATGTACATGCATCACATTGCCACTGCTGCTGGTATGCTACTTAGTGCATGTATTAACCTGCTGCATCTACTCCAGCCACCAGCATGCACTCCGAGCCACACAAACTGTTAAAATTCACCCACTCCTGCTTTCTTCCCCCAACCAGTTGCCAGCCCCACACCACAACCGTCACTACATACGGGCGCCCATTTCTGGGTCTCCATCAAATTAATATTCCATCGTACGTATGTGTCTGGATACAAGATTACAGTCAGAAAATCAATCTGGGCAGTGTGAAGAGTCTGTGTCCCTTCCATGCAGCCGAGCTGCTGCCTACTTTGACCTTTGCCTCATCTTTCTCCTCTTGCGCTTTAATCTACGGACATGGAGGGGAGGGGAGAGGCAGGAGGAGAGGGGTGGGGAGGGAGAAGGGAGGGAAAAACATGGATTGAATGCTCTGATCATTGAAATAAGCGGACCCTAACCCTAACCCTACGACATGACGTCATGGTCCATTCTTTTCACTTGACCCGTGTTTTCACTTGTCATAATTCCACAACAGGAGCAGTCAAGTGACATTAAAAGGGCATCCAAACGACCACTTCGCCAGAACAGTTACACAGTGTGCCATCTGATTAATGCCATATAAATAACAAAATCAAATTCTTATACACACCCCACTCGATAGTATACGTTAAGCGAAAGATAAATGTTTCTTTAACAGGTCGCCTGTCACAACCCTATCGCAACTGTAGAGCGAGCAATAGAGGGCATGGTACTTATGAGTGGAGGTAGACAGCGCACTCCAACGAGACTCTACCAAGCTTGTCTCATTACACCCAAATACCCACTGTCGTACACAGAAACATGGCTGACCTTCGCATGCGCTTCTTCTTCCACTACAAGGGACAAGGAATAGCGAAAGAACACTCAAGACACTGAAACCACTCCGCATACCGCACACGGGCAAAGGAACCAGCAACCAACCTTGTCTCGCATGTTCCGCGGGCGACTACAGAAGAAAACGTCAAACTGACAGGTGAAAGAGTTTCATTCATAGCATTAGAAAGGACAGACTTGCCGCGCTGGACAAGATCAGAAGCGATTCCTTTCTAACCCCACACCACCGACCTACCTCTCAATCGGCCATGAAGGGCGTGGCTGACGTCATATGACATCGCGTCATGTGATCACTCCATGCGATAATCGGTACACTTGTTCATGTCGGTCCGAACTCAGTCGTGACATTGGAAGTTTTCGACATTGTACTTATCATCTCCCTTTCTTCTGTGATCCCTTTTATTTAAGGTGAGTCGAGTAAGGCTGTGTGGGTGTATTGGACGCACAGAATTGGAAACACAGGATGATCCAAGGGTCTTTCAACTTTATAACTCGGATTCGTACTCGCCTCACAAACTAGCACATTTAGCGATTGCGCCAACAGCAAATGCCTTCAATGGTACAAGATTTGTCGCGTGTTGGTTTTGTGTGCGGTCTGTTGCGCAGCTATCGTTTGCCGAGTCCTCCACTAACGACTGGTACAGAACCGCCTTCTCAAACTAGACCAAACCTACTGGAGCACAGTTCAATGATTGCAGTGGTCGGTTATAAGGTACGGTTTTCTTCTGCGCTACGAGAGAGTCGTGGTGGGCGGTTAATTGGATTATGCAGGTGAAAAGTGTGTTGTCTTCTCAGCTAGCAGCCATATTTAATAGAGGAAATGCCACTGTTGGGATGCCAGGCTTTGGCTACCGATGTGTATCACGTGACTATGAAGGGCTTGTGTCGTTGCCAGGAGTGCTGGTGCGTGCAAGAAGCTACTCCTGGTCTTGTGGAACACTTCTCCTTGGATTTGGCAGTCTCGAGGACAAATATATATACGTATGCACACGTGTAAAGGTGTGTGTGTGTTGTGTGTGCATGCGTGTGTATGCGGTAGTAAGTTCTCTACATCCTTTTCTGTGTGAGTGTAGAGGAATACATACAGTGCACTATGGAGTCTTGTCTCTGTATATGGTGGTACAAGGGCTAACTATTGTACCTGCCTAGCCGTTGATGCATGATATGCGACGTGTGTGCGCACGCACCTGTGTGTGTGTGTGTGTGTGCACGTGTGTGTGTGTGTGTGTGTGTGTGTGTGTGTGTGTGTGTGTGTGTGTGTGTGTGTGTGTGTGTGTGTGTGTGTGTGTGTGTGTGTGTGTGTGTGTGTGTGTGTGTGTGTGTGTGTGTGTGTGTGTGTGTGTGTGTGTGTGTGTGTGTGTGTGTGTGTGTGTGTGTGTGTGTGTGTGTGTGTGTGTGTGTGGTATGTGAAGGAGAGACAAATAAAGCGTGAAGAGCTGTGATGAATGAAGGAGACACGCCCCATTTGTTTGCTTGCAACAGGCCCTCCAGTAGGATGAGGTGATGCTTTCACTTCTTCCCTAGCAGCGGGTGTGTGTAGTGCCCTTCTACTATCAGACCATTAGTACGTATTAGTATGTATACGTAGAATGTGTGTGACTGATCATGCACCAATATGTTCACCAGGTGAAGACACACTAGAGGTGTCCCCTCTCTCCCTGAGTATTCATTGTACTATGTGGTGGTGATTGCTCACCTGGTCTACCTGGCCTCTGGTGTGTGGTGACCTGTTTGCATGCACACACACACACACACACACACACACACACACACACACACACACACACACACACACACACACACACACACACACACACACACACACACACACACACACACACACACACACGTGCACACACACACACACACACACACACACACACACACACACACACACACACACACACACACACACACACACTATTGGAATCCCCTCCTACTAGTGTGTCTGGTGAGATAAGCCAATAGTACCTAATGGAATGTGGTCATGACATACCTTCAGCATGATATTCTAGTGTTCATCCATACATAAATAGGTGGATCGTTGTCTGGGCTGCACTATGCCTGGAGTTACATGTGTGCCCTTCCCCCTTCCTGCCCCTCCCCCTTCAGTCATGGCACAAAGAGGCCCCCAGCCAAGGACAAATGGCGCGCCTAAGGCCAACGTCTGTCAGTTCAAACTGGTACTACTCGGTAAGTGCGGATTTGCACACATGCACTCCACCCACTGACCCCACGCACATGCAGAAATGCACATCCTGAGATCCACTGACTCCCATGATGACGGCAACTACCTCCCCTCCCCTCCCCTCTCCTCTCCTCTCCTCTCCTCTCCTCTCCTCTCCTCTCCTCTCCTCTCCTCTCCTCCGCTCCGCTCCTTCTCCCTTCCCCCTCCCTTCCACTCCCTTCCACTCCCTTCTCCTCTTCTCTCCTTCCCTTCCCCCTTCCTTCCACTCCCTTCCCCTCTTCTCTCCTTCCCTCCCCCTCCCTTCCCCCTCCCTCCCTCCCTCCCCTCTCCTCTCCGCGGCCCTCCCCTGCTCTCTCTTCCCTGCGACCAGGTGAGTCTGCAGTGGGTAAATCCAGTCTGGTCCTTCGGTTTGTCAAAGGGCAGTTCCACGAGTACCAGGAGAGTACTATTGGAGGTGAGGGCCACCTGTGGACAGCAGGGGCGATAAGAGCCCAGGGCGCTTATTGTGATGATTAGTAGCTGTTTAAGATGCTTTTAAGAGGTGTTACTCTCCATGTAGTGCCATGTCATGTTGTAGTGTGTGTGTGTGTGTGTGTGTGTGTGTGTGTGTGTGTGTGTGTGTGTGTGTGTGTGTGTGTGTGTGTGTGTGTGTGTGTGTGTGTACGTGTGTGTGTGTGTGTACGTGTGTGTGTTTGTGTGTGTTTGTGTGTGTGTGGTGTGTGTACGTGTGTGTGTGTGTGTGTGTGTGTGTGTGTGTGTGTGTGTGTGTGTGTGTGTGTGTGTGTGTGTGTGTACGTGTGTGTGTGTACGTGTGTGTGTGTGTGTGTGTGTGTGTGTGTGTGTGATATGTGTGTGGCGTGTGTGGTGTGCTAGTATGTGAAAGTGAAACAGTGGAGTTACCTGTACAATTCATGCAGAAGTGTCACTGCAGCAAGAGGTACTCCCTGTTCGGTAGTCTCCGTATCCTTGCTATCAACACTGTTCTTGTCTTCTCTCCCCCACCCCTATCACACCCCATTTCAGCCGCCTTCCTGACACAGACAGTTAACCTCGACGACACAACTGTAAAGTTTGAGATATGGGACACTGCCGGTCAGGAGCGCTACCACAGCCTCGCTCCAATGTACTACAGAGGAGCCCAGGCGGCCATTGTGGTCTACGACATCACCAACCAGGTCAGGGAAGGTGTGGGAGGAGGAGGGGTGGGGGAGGAATGAGGGGTGGGGAGGAGGGAGGGTGGGGAGGAGGGAGGGTGGGGGAGGAGGGAGAGGTGGGAAAGGAGAAAGTGATAGAGAGGAGGGAGGAAGTAATGGGAAGGAAAGAGGGGTGGGGGAGGAGGGAGGGAGTGATGGGGAGGATGGAGAGTGATGGGAGGAGGGAAGGAGTTGAATGTCAGCAGTAAGTCTGTTTCTGATCATGTTGTTATTGAATGGGAAGAAAATGTTATTCACATTTGTTCTGTGCACATCAGTTAATGGAAGTATCACCTGACTATAGACTGCTCACCATCACCCCTCACAAACATCCTCACACCTCACACCTCACAAACATGACACACCACCCCTCACATTCCTCACACATGCAATCCCCACCATGTGCTTCCACACAGGACACATTCCACACATCACCAACCAGGTCAGGGAAGGGTGGGGGAGGAGGGAGGGGTGGGGAAGGAGAAAGTGATAGAGAGGAAGGAGGGAGTGATGGGGAGGAGGGAGAGTGATGGAAGGAGGGAAGGAGATGAATGTCAGTAGTAAGTCTTTATCTGATCATGTTGTATGGAATGGGAAGAAAATTTTATTCACATTTGTTCTGTGCACACCTGCCTGTCAGTTGATGAAGTATCACCTGAATATAGACTGTCTTGCCATCACCCCTCACAATCATCCTTCACACCTCACACACATCCCTCACATTCCTCACACCTCACACACCACCCCTCACATTCCTCACACTCCCTGCCATGTGCATTCCACACAGGACACATTCATGCGGGCCAAGAACTGGATCCGTGAGCTGCAGCGTCAGGCCAGCCCCAACATTGTGATTGCACTCTCTGGGAACAAGGTGGACCTAGCCAGCAAGAGGGCAGTGGACTTTGAAGTGGGTGGGGCAGGGGTGGGGTAGGGGTGGGGTGTAGTGTAGCTTGAGAAGTAGTTATATTGGCCATGTGTGTAGATCTCACTGTCGGTTGTTTGTGCTTGTAGGAAGCTCAAGAATATGCCCAGGAGAACGGTTTACTGTTTATGGAGACATCTGCAAAGACAGCGATGAACGTGAACGAGATGTTCCTGGCAATTGGTGTGTGTGTGTGTGTGTGTGTGTGTGTGTGTGTGTGTGTGTGTGTGTGTGTGTGTGTGTGTGTGTGTGTGTGTGTGTGTGTGTGTGTGTGTGTGTGTGTGTGTGTGTGTGTGTGTGTGTGTGTGTGTGTGTGTGTGTGTGTGTGTGTGTGTGCACTGTCTCACTCCTCCACCCCCTCCACCCCCTCCACCCCCTCGGACAGCCAAGCACCTTCCCAAGAACAGCCCTGCGTCAGGTGGTGGTGGCAGCCCACACAACACGGTGGTGGACATCAGCAGCGAGCAGCGACAAGGGGGAGGGTGCTGCAGCAAGAACTGACTCACACAGCACCCGCCTCCACCGACGCTACTGTGCTAGCTGTCGTGGTTGTAGTAACATTTAATCTCCGATCGCAATGTTATTGTTTTGACGGTGCATGGTGTATCTCTCTCTCACTCACACACACTCACACCTCACGTACAGAAATGGTAGCTTCTTGCATTGCTTGGTATACTATTATTTGTACAAGCTTAAGCCAGATGTGTAAAGCACCCACCTATATACAACCTGCTTTAGTCAGTGTACCTTTGGTGTTAGTAATAAAGTTAATTATATATGAATTAGCTGTGTCATGCAGCAGCTTGAATGCACGTCACCAATTATAACAGCTGTGCATTTATATAGTAAGGTCATCAACCACACCATACGTACGTACACACACACATGGCATGCAGTTGAGCCTTCAATTAGTTGTACATGTATTGAGAGCCTAGAAAAAGGAGTGGTGAAAGAAGAGTGCGATAACACACAATGTACAATGTGGTATTGAAAATTAAAGCAAATAGATATGCTTAATAAAAATTTAATAAAGCATCACACAAGGAAAATAAGATAGCTATTCAGCAGTTGCAATGTACAGGTGTTGTAATAGTACGATGTTTATGATGATGATGTACATAAGCCCAATAGGCAAATAACGTTCCTTCACCAAACAGTCAACTGTTGCATCACGTCAGCTGTTCGTCAGTTAATCCCATTGCTACGGGAGTAGTCACTACACTGACATGTTCCATGGTAGATAGCAGAGTGTCATCGTTGAATTCTGTTGAGCTCGTGCTTCCACCCACAATGAAACATGATGAGCTGCATGTCGGGACAACACAGGGGCACCCTCGAGCAATAGCGAGTTCACCAACTTGATGCCACCTGTTGGTGGCAGAATTGAATGCGAACATTCCTTTAATTTGGTGGGGTTCCCTGAAGCATCAAAGCCTCCGATAGCTACAGGAATGCTACTATTAGGAACCAAAGTACACAGTCCAAGTTAATACTACTGCGGTACAATAGCTGCCTAGCAATCTTAACAATGCCGTGTTTCCGGCTGTTTGCTAACCAGTTGCTTCAAAATCAAGCACCAATTGTTTGTTACTTTTACTAGGAAATGAAATGAAAAGAGCAATAAGCATAAAAGTTTGGTTCCAAATGTGACTCTGGAAAGTCCCCTTCTACTGGGAAGTCCCCTTCTGTCACTCAGTCCAGTGCACCACCTTCCTATTGTGCCCTGAGGACACAAAATAGTGTCCCTTTGGGTGCCAGGCACAGACTGTCACCACCTCACTGCAGGGGACGGGAAACACAGCTTGGGGAGGTCAGGGAGCCAAGTACATACAAGTACTTCATCGTTGGCAGAGACACTTAGGAAATCTGACCCTTACATACACATATGTACGCAGGTTATGTGTAGAAAGTGAAATAATGTGTACTAACTTCTAAAATTTGTGAATCACTGCCATAGTCTCACTGGGTAAGTGTCACTGTCCAGTGCAGGAGTGTACTATATTTTGTGTTAATCTGACACTCACGAGTCATACTGGACACTGTGCTTCTGTGATATGAGGAGGTCCCACACAAAGACACTCCCACAGTCCGAGCCGGCTGCTGCATAGCTGTTGTCAGGACTGCAGGGGGCGCACACAGACAAACACACACACACACACACACACACACACACACACACACACACACACACACACACACACACACACACACACACACACACACACACACACACACACACACACACACAGCTGTCAGAGGTCGCGCACACAGACACAGAACTAACACAGAACACGAAACAGAGAACTGGAGAGCACAAGCAGTTGGCTGCTGTACACTTCACATGCGGCGTACCTGAGTGCAGCTCTGAACACTTCATTGGGCACAACAAAACCATCAGCACTGCAGGAGGTGAGTGGGAGGGAACACAGAAGAGAAAGGGCTGAAGGCAGAATAGTGGAGGTTAATGCAAGGAGACTTACAGTAAAATACTATATCAGAGTTTATAAGAAACTGTCCTAAGCAGTGGCACCACTGCTGGTGCTGCTGCAAGTACCAGTGTCTACACTGCACTTTTACCTCAGTGTGGACAGGACACACTGCTGACGGAGGTCCACCATGCGAAGGGTGTTGTCTTGGCAACAGCACAGCAGGTGATGCCCATCTGTATGAGAGAAAGTGATGACACTCGAGGGAGTGTGAGTGCTGAATGCTTTGAACAGCTGTGTGAAGCCAAATGTGGCATCTGGGTGTACATACATACATACGTACGTACCACTACAGCCAGTAATACATAATTTATGTTAAGTAGTGTACATTTGCTGCACAGCTAAACTGGTTTGCAATGCACACTCACTCTTTCCAAGACCAAGAGAAGTGATCTTTCCGTCTAGAGCCAGTTCAGTGGGAGATTTAGTCCTAGTCAGGAGATGAGGGGATAAGGACAACACCTCACCACACACACATGCACACACACACACACACACACATGGGCATACACACACGCATGCACATGCACACGCACACACAGCGCATTCATCCATGCACACACCTGAGGTCCCATAGACGCACTCTCTTGTCAAAATGGCCACTGACAAAGGTAGCACTGAAGAAAAGGGAACACATGTTAGTGTGGTGTACCAGCAGCTCTGTATAGTTGAATGTAGGGGAAAACCCACCCCATCCCCACTCCAGCAACGAGATCGTTGCAGCTGGAACCAACCAGGAAGGTGTGGATACCTGAAGAAAGAAACGAGTAACCAACAGAGATTGCACACGGGACAGTCACATGTCTGAATGGATCTCTCACCAGATGCACTGCATCACCTGAAAAATGTCTACATTCATGGTATTAGCAATATATTTCTAAAATATCCCCCCCCCCTCCAAGGTTGACTGGACTGCACTAGAAGTAAAGTCTGACTGGACCTCACGCAATGTATCAAAATGTCTACATTTATTGTGTTCACAATTCGTAAAACACACAAGTTCTGAAATACCCCCCAAACACTTCACGCAATGACCATAAACATACATATCTATGGTTCTCACATTTTCCATTTGCGGAAATGTCCCACAACTTCAGTGTTCTGTCGTGACTACCAGAGATCTGAAGCAGAGACAGGAAACACAGGATTGCAGGTCACTGCAAAGGCATGATTCCAGCCACCTGCACCCACATGCCTTACACCAGAACTACTGCACTCACTAAACCCCTTACATCACCACACACGACACACAGATACACACCCACCACTCTCTGTCCTTCAGGAAGGTATGTGGCTGCACGGACACTGTTCTCATGTCCCATAAGCAAAACCTGGACATGGGGTGGAGGAGAGAGGGGAGGGGGGAGATGGGAAGGGGGAGAGGGGAGGGGGAAGAAGGCAACAGCAAAGGAGCGATTGGACTGGTAACACATACCACATACCAAAGACGCAAGCACTGACTACACAACTCTTACCCGTGGTCTTTGGTCCTGTACAGACCATATCCGAACAGCTTTGTCATTAGAAGCAGCCACAAGGAATCGGTCCTGGTAGAGGAGAGATGAGGACATACGTATGTACACAGTTTTAACACAGTCCCATAGCTGTCATTACTCATTACTAGCACAGCTTAACACAGTCCCATAGCTGTCATTACTCATTACTAGCACAGCTTAACACAGTCCCATAGCTGTCATTACTCATTGCTAGCACAGCTTAACACAGTCCCATACCTGTCATTACTCATTACTAGCACAGCTTAACACAGTCCCATACCTGTCATTACTCATTACTAGCACAGCTTAACACAGTCCCATAGCTGTGATTACTCATTACTAGCACAGCTTAACACAGTCCCATAGCTGTGATTACTCATTACTAGCACAGCTTAACACAGTCCCATAGCTGTCATTACTCATTACTAGCACAGCTTAACACAGTCCCATACCTGTCATTACTCATTACTAGCACGGCTTAACACAGTCCCATAGCTGTCATTACTCATTACTAGCACGGCTTAACACAGTCCCATAGCTGTCATTACTCATTACTAGCACGGCTTAACACAGTCCCATAGCTGTCATTACTCATTACTAGCACAGCTTAACACAGTCCCATAGCTGTCATTACTCATTACTAGCACAGCTTAACACAGTCCCATAGCTGTCATTACTCATTACTAGCACAGCTTAACACAGTCCCATAGCTGTCATTACTCATTACTAGCACAGCTTAACACAGTCCCATAGCTGTCATTACTCATTACTAGCACAGCTTAACACAGTCCCATAGCTGTCATTACTCATTACTAGCACAGCTTAACACAGTCCCATAGCTGTGATTACTCATTACTAGCACAGCTTAACACAGTCCCATAGCTGTCATTACTCATTACTAGCACAGCTTAACACAGTCCCATAGCTGTCATTACTACTAGCCACCTTGGCAACTGCCCGCATACACTACCACACTGCTTCCTAGTTCTACCACACTCTTTCATGCTCCCCTCACATTCCTCACACTCCCTCACACTCACCACACTCCTAACACCCCCCCACTCCTCACAACACTCTTCACCCCCTCTGCTCGTCCTCACTGCTGGGTCAAACTGAACTGAGTTGACTCCCTTCATGCAGCCACGCAGTGTGCAGAGGTGGCGAGAACCCACAATGGATTGCTCCGCTTCCCACACCTTCACCAAGCCGTCGACGCTCCCTGTTGCCATGTAGGCCCCCGCATGACTGAAGGTCAGGGCATGCACACCAGCGTTGTGCGCCTCCTGCACACAGACACACAGACAAACAGACAGACACACACAGACACACACACACACACACACAGAGAGAGAGAGAGATAGACAGACAGACAGACAGACACACACACACTCACACAGATAGATGGACACACACACACACACACACACACACACACACACACACACACACACACACACACACACTTGCACATGCACGCACGCACACACACACACACACGCACACACACACACACACACACACACACACACACACTTGCACACGCACGCACGCACACACACAGAGAGGCACACCCACAGCAAGGACATCTGGGTTGACTATGCACTATGTAATATGCCAGCACATCACATGGAGCAACTGCCAACTGCTAGTATGTGGACATGCAGTGCTCACAATGGTCTCCTTTGCCTTCTGAGGAAGAGCAGCAATTCGGTCGATGATGACAGGCTCGGTGTCCAGAGAGGCCTCTAGTGAGCCAGTCACTCTCATGTATAAATCATAGGTACACCTGCACACATCTGCTGGTCTCCACGTTATGCTTGCCACTGCACTCCAATTATGACCCGGTGCAAGCTTTCGCCTGACTGGTATAATGACTATGCGCGGCTTGTGCAGAACCCCCCGGAACTGGGAGATCAATAAGTGCATTCCATATTCCACTCCATACCCTGGTCACCGGGCAACCGGCTGCATACAACCGTTCTCTCCTGGTGAAAGCATTCTGGCTACGCGAGACTAGCTCGTACGCTGTAACAGCCTGGAACAGCATGGCAGAAGGAATCCTTAGATTAACAGTGCCAGAGCGCTCTTGACACAGCTTGGAGCGACTAGGACATTTGGATAACAGCTGCGCGAAGTTTACTAACCAAAACAAGCGCGCGCACCGCCACAAGAAGCCAGTCAGCTGTTCCTCTCTTCGTGGTAAATGTTCCATTCCAAATCGGCACGTTCCCACTCCAAATGTAATATTCAATTTTCCCGACTTTCGAACAGCCGTGCACAAAGCTGCTCGATGCAAATTTGACCAAATTAATAATTAAATATCTTAAAGGGACTGTCTGTAAATATGTTAATATTTAAAAAAAAAAAAAAAAAAAAAAAAGAATTTAATGTAATTCTGATATTTATATATATTATTATTGATAAAAAGGGTGCATAAGTTGCTTCTCAGAAGGTCCAACCCGGTTCTCGACAGATATGGTTCAATTCCATTGGGGGAGACCAGCCACCGGTATCCCAGTCCCCCCCTTAAGGGGCCGGCACTACAGTGCCGTGTGGCTGACCTTGCCGCTCGCATGGCGTACACGACTTTGGTTTCGAACCCTGGAGATTTGGA
>OX465039.1:6574671-6579671 GCA_949841015.1 Aplysina aerophoba
GTAAGGGAGGCCGTTGGTCTTGTATCGCTTGCATGGGACGGCATGAGCAACAAAGGCGCGCCCGACTGCGTAGTATGAGGGAGACCAGGTCCTATTCGCAGTGGGCGTATGAGGGCGAGGTGGAGAAGTGTGCGGAGGAGGCCTCTAAGGGTCCGTGCATGTTGCTTAACATTTATTCCCAATGTATAGTTTAATGTATACGTATAAATGACAACGGTGTGTGCATGTAGTGATACCTCAATATGTCGCCATAGACACTACGTAAGTTAGAGCATCTGTATGATGGCGCAAGCAGAGCAGTGCGGAACTGGAGGGTGTCTGGGTTCCTTCCGCTGCCAAGTGGACTCAAGATTAAGCTTGCGAGGTCGCGGTACGCGGTAGCGCGCGACCTGAAAGGAGTAACAGCGCGGGAACTGGCCAGAGGTAAGGATCACTTATGCCTGCTACTAGCTGTGTGCTAATGATTAAATTTTAATAAGGACATATTCAGCTACATATGGGTAGTACTAGCACTCTGTGATTCTGCCCTAGATGTGTGTATGAGCGACGAAGACGCGAAGTTGATACTGGACTGTGTGTTGGGGAAGGACGTCTTGTTTGCCAAGGAGAGAGCTGTGGAGCAGAGCAGTGGCCCACTACCAGGGCCCTCAGGTGATGGGCGGGGCTGCACCCTCCTCACCTTGCTGAAACAGGAGCAAGAGTTAGGGAGCATTGTGACCTTCTGTGCACGGGTGGATGACATACTGGGTGAGTACAACCCTCCTGCATGTGTGTGTGTGTTTGTGTGTGTGTGTGTGTGTGTGTGTGTGTGTGTGTGTGTGTGTGTGTGTGTTTGTGTGTGTGTGTGTGTGTGTGTGTGTTTGTGTGTGTGTGTGTGTGTGTGTGTCTGTGTGTGTGTGTGTATGTGTGTGTGTGTGTGTGTGTGTGTGTGTGTGTGTGTGTGTGTGTGTGTGTGTGTGTGTGTGTGTGTGTGTGTGTGTGTGTGTGTGTGTGTGTGTGTGTGTGTGTGTGTGTGTGTGTGTGTGTGTGTGTAACTGTGTGTGTGTGTGTGTGTGTGTGTGTGTGTGTGTGTGTGTGTGTGTGCGTGTGTGTGTAACTGTGTGTGTGTGTGTATGTGTGTGTATGTGTGTGTGTGTATGTAACTGTGTGTGTGTGTGTGTGTGTGTGTGTGTGTGTGTGTGTGTGTGTGTGTGTGTGTGTGTGTGTGTGTGTGTGTGTGTGGTGTGTGTGTGTGTAACTGTGTGTGTGTGTGTGTGTGTGTGGTGTGTGGTGTGCTAGTATGTGAAAGTGAAACAGTGGAGTTACCTGTACAATTCATGCAGAAGTGTCACAGGAACAAGAGGTACTTCCTGTTCGTTAGTCTCCGTATCATTACCCATCAAGACTGTTCTTGTCTTTTCTCCCTTACCCCACCCTATTTCAGCTGCCTTCCTGACACAGACAGTTAACCTCGACGACACAACTGTAAAGTTTGAGATATGGGACACTGCCGGTCAGGAGCGCTACCACAGCCTCGCTCCAATGTACTACAGAGGAGCCCAGGCGGCCATTGTGGTCTACGACATCACCAACCAGGTCAGGGAAGGGTGGGGGAGGAGAAAGTGATAGAGAGGAGGGAGGGAGTGATGGGAAGGAAAGAGGGGTGGGGGAGGAGGGAGGGAGTGATGGGGAGGAGGGAGAGTGATGGGAGGAGGGAAGGAGTTGAATGTCAGCAGTAAGTCTGTTTCTGATCATGTTGTTATTGAATGGGAAGAAAATGTTATTCACATTTGTTCTGTGCACACATCAGTTAATGGAAGTATCACCTGACTATAGACTGCCTCACCATCACCCCTCACAAACATCCCTCACACCTCACACCTCACAAACATGACACACCACCCCTCACATTCCTCACACATGCAATCCCCACCATGTGCTTCCACACAGGACACATTCCACACATCACCAACCAGGTCAGGGAAGGGTGGGGGAGGAGGGAGAGGTGGGGAAGGAGAAAGTGATAGAGAGGAAGGAGGGAGTGATGGGGAGGAGGGAGAGTGATGGAAGGAGGGAAGGAGATGAATGTCAGTAGTAAGTCTTTATCTGATCATGTTGTATGGAATGGGAAGAAAATTTTATTCACATTTGTTCTGTGCACACCTGCCTATCAGTTGATGAAGTATCACCTGAATATAGACTGTCTCGCCATCACCCCTCACAATCATCCTTCACACCTCACACACATCACACACCACCCCTCACATTCCTCACACTCCCTGCCATGTGCATTCCACACAGGACACATTCATGCGGGCCAAGAACTGGATCCGTGAGCTGCAGCGTCAGGCCAGCCCCAACATTGTGATTGCCCTCTCCGGGAACAAGGTGGGCCTAGCCAGCAAGTGTGTGTGTGTGTGTGTGTGTGTGTGTGTGTGTGTGTGTGTGTGTGTGTGTGTGTGTGTGTGTGTGTGTGTGTGTGTGCGTGTGTGTGCATGTGCACTGTCTCACTCCTCCACCCCCTCCACCCCCTCCACCCCTCGGACAGCCAAGCACCTTCCCAAGAACAGCCCTGCGTCAGGTGGTGGTGGCAGCCCACACAACACGGTGGTGGACATCAGCAGCGAGCAGCGACAAGGGGGAGGGTGCTGCAGCAAGAACTGACTCACACAGCACCCGCCTCCACCGACGCTACTGTGCTAGCTGTCGTGGTTGTAGTAACATTTAATCTCCGATCGCAATGTTATTGTTTTGACGGTGCATGGTGTATCTCTCTCTCACTCACACACACTCACACCTCACGTACAGAAATGGTAGCTTCTTGCATTGCTTGGTATACTATTATTTGTACAAGCTTAAGCCAGATGTGTAAAGCACCCACCTATATACAACCTGCTTTAGTCAGTGTACCTTTGGTGTTAGTAATAAAGTTAATTATATATGAATTAGCTGTGTCATGCAGCAGCTTGAATGCACGTCACCAAATATAACAGCTGTGCATTTATATAGTAAGGTCATCAACCACACCATACGTATGTACACACACACATGGCATGCAGTTGAGCCTTCAATTAGATGTATTGAGAGCCTAGAAAAAGGAGTGGTGAAAGAAGAGTGCGATAACACACAGCGTAAAATGTGGTATTGAGAATTAAAGCTAATAGAAGATGTGCCCAATAAAGTAAAGCATCACACAAGGAAAATAAGATAGCTATTCAGCAGTTGCAATGTACAGGTGTCGTAATAGTACGATCGATGTTTAGGATGATGATGTACATAAGCCCAATAGGCAAATAACGTTCCTTCACCAAACAGTCAACTGTTGCATCACGTCAGCTGTTCGTCAGTTAATCCCATTGCTACGGGAGTAGTCACTACACTGACATGTTCCATGGTAGATAGCAGAGTGTCATCGTTGAATTCTGTTGAGCTCGTGCTTCCACCCACAATGAAACATGACGAGCTGCATGTTGGGACAACACAGGGGCACCCTCGAGCAATAGCGAGTTCACCAACTTGATGCCACCTGTTTGTGGCAGAATTGAATGCGAACATTCCTTAAATTTGGTGGGGTTCCCTGAAGCATCAAAGCCTCCGATAGCTACAGGAATGCTACTATTAGGAACCAAAGTACACAGTCCAAGTTAATACTACTGCGGTACAATAGCTGCCTAGCAATCTTAACAATGCCGTGTTTCCGGCTGTTTGCTAACCAGTTGCTTCAAAATCAAGCACCAATTGTTTGTTACTTTTACTAGGAAATGAAATGAAAAGAGCAATAAGCATAAAAGTTTGGTTCCAAATGTGACTCTGGAAAGTCCCCTTCTACTGGGAAGTCCCCTTCTGTCACTCAGTCCAGTGCACCACCTTCCTATTGTGCCCTGAGGACACAAAATAGTGTCCCTTTGGGTGCCAGGCACAGACTGTCACCACCTCACTGCAGGGGACGGGAAACACAGCTTGGGGAGGTCAGGGAGCGAAGTACATACAAGTACTTCATTGTTGGCAGAGACACTTAGGAAATCTGACCCTTACATACACATATGTACGCAGGTTATGTGTACAAAGTGAAATAATGTGTACTAACTTCTAAAATTTGTGAATCACTGCCGTGGTCTCACTGGGTAAGTGTCACTGTCCAGTGCAGGAGTGTACTATATTTTGTGTTAATCTGACACTCACGAGTCATACTTGACACTGTGCTTCTGTGATGTGAGGAGGTCCCACACAAAGACACTCCCACAGTCCGAGCCGGCAGCTGCATAGCTGTTGTCAGGACTGCAGGGGGCGCACACACACAAACACACACACACACACACACACACACACACACACACACACACACACACACACACACACACACACACACACACACACACACACACACACACACACACACACACACACACACACACACACAGCTGTCAGAGGTCGCACACAGACACAGAACTAACACAGAACACGAAACAGAGAACAGGAGAGCACAAGCAGTTGGCTGCTGTACACTTCACATGCGGCGTACCTGAGTGCAGCTCTGAACACTTCATTGGGCACAACAAAACCATCAGCACTGCAGGAGGTGAGTGGGAGGGAACACAGAAGAGAAAGGGCTGAAGGCAGAATAGTGGAGGTTAATGCAAGGAGACTTACAGTAAAATACTATATCAGAGTTTATAGGAAACTGTCCTAAGCAGTGGCACCACTGCTGGTGCTGCTGCAAGTACCAGTGTCTACACTGCACTTTTACCTCAGTGTGGACAGGACACACTGCTGACGGAGGTCCACCATGCGAAGGGTGTTGTCTTGGCAACAGCACAGCAGGTGATGCCCATCTGTATGAGAGAAAGTGATGACACTCGAGGGAGTGTGAGTGCTGAATGCTTTGAACAGCTGTGTGAAGCCAAATGTGGCATCTGGGTGTACATACATACATACGTACGTACCACTACAGCCAGTAATACATAATTTATGTTAAGTAGTGTACATTTGCTGCACAGCTAAACTGGTTTGCAATGCACACT